>JACDJE010000663.1:40332-208288 GCA_016647715.1 Pavo muticus | reverse complement strand
AACTGTTGAATCATGGCCTGAACCTCTGATTGACCACCTGAGGCAAGCACTGAGTCAGCCATGGGAGCACAGGTGAAAGCAATTCACCTGTGTGCCTGGAAGGGGTGGAGCCAGGCTCCACCTCTCCTAGACCCCATTTAAGGGCTGACTTCCCTGAAGGAAGGATCTCTTCCTGGAGATTGCTCCTTCTGGAGTCTTGCGAGCCTACAACGCTGGTGAGCACCTTTCCTCTCTGTTTGACTATTCTTACTAGCCTGGCTTCTCTGTATACTGGTTAACTTTACAACCTGTTAACCTTACGACCTGTTAACCTTACACACGTTTAAACTTAGCCCACCTTTTGTGATTATTACGTACTTTCCCCTTCTCCCAGTGTCACAGTTCTGGCCCGGTTCAGCCCAGTTCTGCAACTAACAGGGGCAGAGGGACCCACAGACCCACACCCCAGGAAAAGGGGAAGAGTAGTAAGGGAGACATAGGGAGATTGGCCTAAAAACAAAACAGCAGCAATGAGCTGAGGGAGAAAACTAATTTACTAAATATGATAGCAGAATGCAAGATAACACAATACAATTGGAATTGAAGCTAATAAATCAAATAAATGAAAGTGTTCAAAAACTGAAGGCCTTACTCTAATGCTGTAGGCAAGATGGCCAGCGAGCACACAAAGCCAAGGCAGGCAAAAGAAAGATCTTGTGACTCTCAGTCAGTTTTATCTTTCATCAACCAGAAAACAGAAATGGAATAATGAAGTCTTCTGGGATATTCTTCCAAGACCAGAGATGCAGCTTTACCTCTTTACCTCCCAGTGCACTGCATGATGTTATGATGCAGACTACCAATAAGAAAATTCATAAAACCATGACATCCATTTATTTCAAAAATTTCAGATTTGGGGCAACTAAAGAGTTGGTATTTTTCACAAAGAAACATTATCTAACAGCATTTTTACAAGATAATTTAATAACAAAAATCTAATCGTTATAAGAGTGTTGATCCCGTTGAAGCAAGTGCAAGGCCAAGTGCAAGGTCCTGCATCTGGGTCAGGGCAATCTCAGGCACAGATACAGGTTAGGCAGAGAGTGGCTTGAGAGCAGCCCTGAGGAGAAGGATTTGGGGGTGTCAGTCAATGAAAGACTCAACATGAGCCAGCAATGTGCGCTTGCAGACCAGAAGGCCAACCATAACCTTGGTTGCATCAAGAGACCAAGTGACCAGCAGGTTGAGGGAAGTGATTCAGCTCCTCTACTCTGCTCTCATGAGACCCCACTTGGAGTATTGCATCCAGTTCTGGAGCCCCAAACACAAGAAGAAGAAGAAGCACATGATGAGATTTATGCTGGCCAAAAGCTGGAAGATTTAACACTTGCACTCTGTTGGAGTTACTGAAACCAAAGAAAGTGAGAAAAGTTGGCAACATTCCCTATCATGTCACTGAGTCACAAAGTAGGTAATATCTGAAAAAAACAGAGCAAAATTTTCAGGATAAACTGCAACTTTGTCCAAGTGTCTTCTTCAATGTGCTATGCTCTAAAGAACTGGGTATTTTTTATTGTATGTCTCAGTACATAGCCTAACAGGAATTCACATTTTCTTGTTTGTCATTTAGCCAGTTAGCAAGGGATAATCTACTAACATTTGGATTATTCACGAACTCTGGTGTGTCTGAAAGCCACTATATAATGCCATATATAAAAAAGAAACAGCAATGAATAAATACCACACAAACACACAAAAACAACATAAGCCATGTATTCTCTTTGCTCTTCAACTGCATGGAGAAAGCGTTCAGTATAGGACTTCTTAGCCTTTCCTTAGATGGACAAAATTAACAGAAAACTTCAGGAAAATATACTTTAGGATGATGATACACGACTAATCTTTTATGACTTAGTACATGACTGCACATAGGCTCAGAGTTATGATGAGTGATCTGCCTGTCTACTTTTCATTTCCAAGAAAATTGCAGTCATGTCACTCATTTACCAGCACGTCTGAGTCAAATTATCTTGTGTTTGCTGCAAGGGCCCACATAGGGGATAGTTTCCACAGAGCAGCTGAAGTGTGGTAGCTTTTGAAGAAAGTGACATGTTTATAACCAAGAGGCTCAGTTAAGCAGGATTCAAATTCTTATGCCACTTCAGAACAGAAACAGCATTGAAAAAACAGTGAACTGGTAAAGAAAAGCCTGATTTTCTATAATTATTTCAAGACCACCACCACAGTCCTTTCTTAAGACCAAAGGCAAGCGCATAGAAAAAAAATGTCTTTAACTCTTTTCTCCTCCATTAACATTTTCCTCATTTATATTTAGCACATAGAAAGAAAAGTTGTAGAATATACATTTCATTAAACCTTACGATACATCTCCTCAGTCTCAACCATCATTTACAATACCTAAAAGCAGATGTCCCTTTTCAGTAATGTAAGTCTAGTATCTCTGACTGAAGACAAGGACTATTTTGATCCCCCTACATATTTTGAGGATGAAAGATGTCCCTTCAGCAAATGGAAGTATACAGCATACAGCTGGTTACATTACTTAATGCATTCCTTTAATCCTTTATAGTGTCAGAAGTATGACTGAAGGGTTGTTGTTGTTTAGTTGTTGTTGTTCCAAATAAATGAAAAATACAACCTGAAAGGAGTTTTGGAAATCTCAGCATAAAAACAAAGAAAAAATAAATATTTTGGCTATTTAAATGCTAGAGTATACACCCAATCTAAGAGTAACGTGATAAATAGATGTATCAGTGGTATACTTTACAGCTATCAATAACAAAACCCCTTAGAAATTCTGCCAATTTTTAGCAGCCAGCATCTGAGCTTATCAATCATTCTGCTCATTGCTTCAAATTTCAACTGCTGATAAATTGTTGGAGATGGCTGCTTCATCCTGCATCTCTACTGTAATGTAGGGCCCAAGCAACTTCTTGCTTTATCTTATTCCCCCAAAGAAGAGTGAATGCAGATCTCCTGTTTCCCACTGTAGATTTAAGCTATATGATTTAGGCAGTGCCTCTGGAAAGGAAATATATATTCAAATAATAATAAAATAAGAGACATACAAAAGTAAAGGAGTAAATCTAGTTTACTAGCTCGGATGTTTTCTTAGGTATATAGAATACCTAAATCTAAACTTAATTTTTCAAATAACAAATTTGGACATAGTTGATCCATTGACTATAGACAGCTTACAATTTAAGGGTGAACTAACAAGTTCTGAATTCCATAGTGAAATTTTTACTTAGTAGCCAGAAAGAGAAACAGATTTAACACAACTGTAAATCAGGATGACACATGCAATCATTGAATCCATTCCAATCCACTCAGCCTTATCTTGGTTGTAGTTGTTCTATGTACTCCTTGTTTTCTACGTAATGTTTGCTCTCTAATCTGCTCTTTCTTCCTCTATATTTTTTCCCTGCCTAATGCTCCGAATTGTCAAATGCAGCAACTTATTCAAGCTCTGAACAAAGTTCAAAATTATTATTTTTCAAAATATTCTTACAATACTTAATACACCTTCAATAAAGAAACGATAGAGACACACTAGTTTCCAGTATAATGCGGTTTAGAAACTGGAAGTCCTTCCCAACGTGAAAGAGCACCAATATGTAGGACAAATGCCATTATACGATCACACCATTTCTTTTAAAAAGGTCTTTCCTATTAGTCAACCCTTGTTGGGCAAACTCAGAAACATCTGCTCTCCTATGCAGATGTGTCAAGCTAACTAAAGCTGTCAGATTATTTTTTAGGTATCCCTTAGAGGTTTGCATGTTATTGGAAGATAGTATGTACCTGATATTGTGGAAAAATCATAAATACTGTTCCAGAAGATAAAGAATTTTAGTTTATCATACTTTAAAATGGGAGGGGTGGAGGGTGGAGCAAGAGAATAAGAGAATGTGATTCATCTTATTTCACCACATCTTATAGATTCTTACCTGAGCACTTCCAAGTTTGTAGTCTATGATTAACCAGATAAAATACATAAAATTAGGGGTGGAAATAAAGAAATATTCCTCAGGCTGAGTTAATCTGTAATGATTCATACCCCCTGTGTAGCTCACACACATGAATCAAATTAGACCGATTTACATCAAATCAGAATGTAACCAGATACTGAGATGTCTCTGGTGACTGAAGTCATCTTTCTGAATCAGCATAGATAAATTTACAGAGGTGTGAAAGATATACTTAAGGAGAAAGTAATGGAAATTTCTTCTGGCTGAACGGGTCTCTCTATTAAAGTGGGTTTTTTTGAACATTAGTTTCATGTTTCCTTCTCACTGCAGGTTGTGCACTAATTATATGTTTCTTCCCAAACGTTGGATGAACTCCTAGAATTTGATCAGATACTTGATGCCTGGTTTGCTTGTCCAGCAAAATGAGTTGAATATAATCAACAAAGAATTCTCTTTTGCTTTACATTTTCATTGCTTGAAGATCCTTCAACCAGAAAGTATGACTTGTTACCTATTTAGCTTTGATTTCTTTTCTCTGGGGTTGGACTGACATTTTTCCTGCTTGGCTGGAAAATGATGCACTGAGGCACAGTTCTAAAACCAGGAGATATGTGTATTATAGCAAAGCACTTAAGCACATAGCCAGTGAGAACATCCTGGGCACAGAGCAAAGGCCTCAGTCGGAAGTAGCTACAAGCAGACCTTACAAGATGATTTCTTTTTCTGCACAACTTCATATTAAAAATTGTCCTCCTGGCAGTGCGTCAGAGAGCATGTTAGGATTATGTGTTCCCACAAGAAGCCTAAAGCCTGCTTCACAACAGTTTTATTTGGCAGAGGAGATTTGAAGTATTTGTATATGAGAGATATGGTCTGAGGATAAGAGAAATGCTAACACTCAACTTAGTGCCTGACAGGCAATATNAAAAAAATGTCCTATTGCTTTCTGTAAAAGACAGTATCCATAACACTCAGCTTGACATGTATTGATTATATAAAGCAAATAACATCAAAGAAGGGGAATGGGATTTCTGGGTTATGCACAAAATTGCTATGGCTACAATTAATAACCACATGATTCTACTAGAGTATTTTCAGAAGTATCTATGATTCTGGGGTTTACCAGCACTTCATTTCGAGGGGCTCATCACAGATATTCTGGCACTGGTCTGAGGATTATAACACAGGTTCTATCTTCTTATCTTAACTGGGAGCATCCTATCCTCCAGAGATGTTGTTCCTGCCTGTTCAAAATGGAGTACAAAGACATTTGAGAGTGACCCACTTCGGAATACTTTGTTGTGGGATGATATTAATCTCTCTTGCAGAATAGGAGAGAAGAATACAAATCTCCTCCAACAGATTGATTATGAAGAATCTCTGCAATAGCATGCTTCCCATGTTCTCTATTTATGAAAAGAGGCTGGCTCCTTCTGTCGTATTTTGACAGGCATAAAAAGTAGCTTTTGCATTGAGAGGGGGATTCTAATTAAGCAATTATTTTATCTTCCATTTTAGCTCTTACTGAGGCAGTACAAACATTTTAAAAGATGTTAATGTGTGCACTAAATTAGCAAATAAATCCATTTCAATCTGTAGGGTAGTTGATATTTTATTGGATTGACAAGACACTATAAGGTTACTCCTGTGCTCTTTATTCCAAGTAGAACTCAACTATTTCTCAAAATCTGAGAAAAAAAAGGTTCTATCACCCATAATTATTTAATAATTCTGCTTCTGCTTTACTGTCTGTTTCCTGGTTTCATATCAGCAGTACAAAAACCTACTTATTAATGGCAAGACCAGCTGCAAATGCAATTTTTCTACGTTACCAATGTCTTGATATATCCTTCTATCATCTCAGTGACATCCCCAGTTAAAGTCCACATTTCTGTCCTTATTTTCCAACCTATTTGGGTTCTGGGAAAAAGTTTTGCAGGCGGTGTTGAGTCTTTCCTTTTCTTATTAGAGACTAAGAGTTAATGGGCTCTGCACTGTGTATAAGCATTCCTGCTCTTGCAGTTCTACAAAACTATCATAAGGTGCAGTTGTATTTTATTTAATTGGGCCATTGTAATTCCTCAATTATCTGGAACATATGCTTTCATAAAGAAAGACATATGCTTTCATAAAGAAAGACATATAAGCCTTTCTATGCCTGACCACCTCTATGGGGTCCTAGTAACTAGATTTTCTTTCCCATTAGTCTTCATTCAATAAAATGGTGTTGCAGATACTCCCCTAAGCATGGTTCTGAAATCTGCTTTCACCTTGCCCAAGCACCAAATGATTGGTAAAGAACAGTTACTCTTTTTTTTCTTTTTTTTTTTTTTTCCAAAAGCATTGGTTTCCTTTTGCGCAGGTGCTACAGAAAGTATGTATAGTGTAGAAAAAATTCTCTTCTTCGAAGTCCTGTAGTAAGCTTGTGTCTGGCTGTACCAGGTCAATCACTATGTAGCTCTTCATTAATGCAGCTTTTTGAAATTAATTTCTCTTTATGGCAAAGAGGAAATTCTAAAAATCTTCAGCTTCTGGAAGTTTCTGGAGCTTTAGGAGCTGTTCTGTAACAAAAATCCATGCTCAAAAGCCTCTTTCAAATGGCTGAACTTCTGAATTAGAGTTCTTAGCAACGTGTTTCAGACCACAAGGTAAAAGAATGGCAACTAATCAATCATGCAATTGGCATTTGCAAAGACTTTGTTTTCTAAGATAATTAGAGTTCTTTCAGGAGTTGTCCAAAGGTATTGACAAAGCAAATCAGTAAATCTATTACTACTGTTTGTTCAGATCTGACTTACAACTTTCTTTACTGAGGCTGTATCAGGATGAACTAGGATCAGAAAAAAAAAAACTAAGACACCAGCCTGAGCGTGTCGTATCAAAAGCTGTCAAGTTTAACTATGATGCCAATAATCTCTTGTGTCATTTAGCTTTAACTAACTCTTCTCAAAAACAAAGAAATTATCATATCAGGTCAAAATAGATTTCATCTCATGCCCTCTCTCTCCATGAATACTTTATAGCAGATTCTTCAGCAGCACACACAAAAACCCAAGATGAGCAACAGTGAGATCTCAGGAGACTCCACTTTATAAGCTCCTCAACACTATACAGATACACATTCTGTATCTGTATAGATAGAGATACTGTTCTGGAGACCATCTAGTATAGTGACTGTCAAACATGTTTTTAAAATGGTTCCACCTTTTTACGTACCTTTTTACGAATTACCTACTGATTAATATTTCACTGTATTACAAGCGTCACCTTGCATCATGAATCTGAAGCCTGAAAATATAAGATGCTCTTTTTCTTCTCTTGACTTTCTAGATGTTATAACTTTTCTGTAATTTGTTCCAATATGATGTTTAACTTAAAACAGCTATCTTGCCCTTCCCCACAGAAGCTTTCTTTTCTTTTGCATTGCCACTTTATAATCCTTTAGGGCAGTAAGGAATAAGAAAAATACCTTTTTTTATTTATTCTTTTTTTACTATCTTTGTAGTATCTTTACAGTACTATTGTGATGAAATTAGCGTATTTCTTCTGCCTATATAGACATTAACCAAAAGGGTAGTAAATTTTCTCCCCCATGTGTTTGAAGGATGTTAAATTACTTTGTGTTAAATTACTTTTTTGGCTCCAGCCTTTATAGTTAACATGCTTATCTAAAAAGAAACAAAAATATTAAACAAAGCTCCCTTCTAACGTAGGCTTGTGCCACAAGCTTTAACACTGACAAAGTGTATTTCAGGAATTTATAGACTTAAAACATCAAGGTAAGTTAGGAGCCCAGTCTGCAATTATCTTCCTGAATATAGTTGGGATAGTGATGCTAAAGTGAGGGGAAGTCCTCTTTCACAGCATAAGTGAGCCTCATCAAGACGGGTGGTGCAAGACAGATAGAAATCTCTGCTAAGAAATTTTCAGAGTCTTGTGGACCTCTTTCACTAGAAAGTGCCCTTCCTCTGCATAGCAAGGAGAGTTATCTCTATTTTTGTCACTGCACTCTCAACTGGGCACAATCAATAGAATTATTTAAGTTCATTCTCATTTTTACAGTAGGATACTGGTGAATGTAAATATTATTAGTATTCATCCACTTATACAGCAAAATATATGCCATCCTCACCACATCAGCACAATATATGCCATCCTCACCACACTGTACAGTAGTGGTATCTTGCTATCTATACAGCAGCCCATGAGAACCTCTGAAACACAACCATGTGTACATGACTTCTCCAGTATCAAGAACATCCACTTGATATTATATAAGTAAATCAATCAAAGAAACAGCATCATAGTAGCCAAAAGGCAGAGCTCACAGAATATTTTCTCACTGCTGACACTTACCTCGCAGTAAAGAATACAAAAGTAAAAGTAAAGTAAATGCAAGATATATTAGAGAATCCGTAGCTGATTACTGTATACCTGTCTCTCAGTTTATGTTCATATGCAAGAGTCCACAGATGAGTCTGATTTCCTCCCACCTACACTGGCATTCATTAAGGATAACAGGCTGAGTGCCCCTCATTAGGCTTGCAAGAAATTCCAGAAGAGGAGAACCTGACTGCGTGAGCATAACATTGTTCATCTTTATTGAAGAACTTTTCTTAAGTAACCAACTTCCTTTATCAGTGTAATATCAGGCTGTATGCACAGTCTCCCATATGCATACATATGCAGAGAAACATCCATTTGAGCAAGTTGTTTTATGTCAGCATACTTTGCCTCTGTAGTCACTAGATTCAAGGATTTGCATTTAACTGCTGATAGTCTTAGTCAGAGGCCCTCATGGAACAACACACTCTTGTTAGTGCAGTAAGACACAAAGGAATAATGGAACTGTGTATGGTATAAGAGTTGCAATAAAGCTAGGAAAATGTCACACTAATCATTATACACAAGTAAATATACTATGGCAATGGGTTCTATTTCTCTTTAAGATAATGTGGACAACAGCTTCAAAGAAATTCCAATTCTTTGCTTAAAGGAATTGTGAGGACTGTTCTACACGTGTCATAAAAAGCATCATTTTTTCATGTTTTAGTAATGTTTAAGAAGCTGACTTTTATAGCACTTTGGCTATGGAAGTCACATTTCATTATTCTTTAAGGGTGTTTTGGAGAACTGTTTATAAAAAAGGCTAAGCATTGTATTACATGTGTACATTTTATGTCCCCACTTAAACACTGGAGGAGTCTTGTGGTAATAACACACAGTGGGGCATTTTGATGATACTATTCCACTTCGTTTTTTGATTCTTTATTGTTAAAAACTCCCTGATGAGAGTATTTCTTTCCTCTATGGAGTTGCTTATGTTTGGTCTTGGATTTAACAATACTGACACAGAACTATACAACACTCACACCATTTCAGTTTCCCTAAGATTAAGGAATCAGACAGCATTGCAATGTTCCCTAACAGGGTCAGTACTTAGATATTGTTTTTCTTTTTTTTCCTTTGGCTGGCACTGATTCAGCAATGCACCCTGGATGCTGCAAAGCAAATAGACTGTATTTCCAAAAATGGTGATGACCACATAAATGAGTTTAAAATTTGTGATATAATATCTTTCAAGTTGCCAGTATCAGTGCCAAAAATCTGTCTGGATTTAGGTTGCATGTCACATATTTAAGGTATAATCTACATAGCATGTGTAAACCAGAAAGCATCTATGATATCTCAATTTTTCCTTGGGGAAAGGTGCAAAAATTTTACCATGATGAAACAAACTGCAGGTGGCCATGTGTTGAACATTATGTTTCCAGAGCCAGAAAAGCTGAATGCACATTCCAGAATGCACTGGGAATCAATATAGATATTACATTTTTTAGAAAGAACTGTTACTTTCTCATTCTCAATGGATGCATTAACTGAACCTGTGACTTTAAGTACCCCTCTGGTGAAAACATTCTTTTGTAATTTGAAAGCACTGCAGACATGGCATGTTGCTGATGTTGAGCCTGGCATTTCTTTTTATATGTGGCACCACTGTTTTATAAAAAGTGTCCTATTTTTGAAGTTCTTAACTTTCAAACATCCTTTGTACAAGTAAATAATATTAAAAGTGAACAAGTCATACAAATGGAACTGTGGGCATAAAAACTTGCATAATTTGGGTCCATTTTTATTCTTCCAATTTTACTACTCATGGTGAGATCTGTGTCATGCCAAATCACATTATGAGCATTTCATACAACAAAAAAAAAAAAAGGCACTTAAACTTCAGTATGTTAAATATGTTAAATACATATTTAAATACAATACAAGTAAGGATAAACAGAAAATGATTTCTGTATGCTTGCATGTCTCTGTTTGATTTTCTGGTCCTTTTGAGTATTCCAACAGCAGATGCTATGATTATCAAGTATTCATCTATTGGAAAAATCTCAAACTTTGAAAAATAAAAATATTATTGCTTTGATATACTAATTCTGAACATCATCATCAGTAGTTCATTAATTCTCCTAAATTCAAAATGCAGCATTATTTTATTTGAATCTCTACAAAAATTCCCACTTAAATCTTAGATGTTTCACCTTGTCAGAAGTTATTTTATAGAGAACTTCTAATTCTACCTGGTTATGAGTTTTTCACGCATTTTTCTCATCTTTCTGTCTTAGAGTGATAATGGATTTCTGAATTTAATTTCAGAAACTTCAATTTAAATCCTTAAATATGCACAAAGTGAGCAGGGGGGCAGTTTAATGTGGCTCATTTACATCAACTACAGTACCGAAGAACACAAATGAATCACAGAGTCAGTGCAAATAAGGCAAATTATTTAGTGCCAACGATGCATTCATGCCAACAGAGATAATGATAATTACACCATAACTTACAACATCATCTATGTATGTAACTCTTGTCACTACTCTGTGCCCTACAATTCACATTATGATTTGCTACAAGATAAAAACCCTGAATATATGAAACATATGAAGATGAATTAATTATACTATGCTCAGTTTAATACGCCATGTTTCCTTCTTATAATTCTAAAAAGTAGCCAAATATTAGATCTTTAAATATAGTCTGAAAAACATTTTGAATTAATTCAAAACCAGTTTTTTTGGCACTTAGTTTTATTTTGCTCAACTATATTCATGAACTATATGTAGGTTGCTCCAAAAATAATGCCTCCTATTTATTTCCATGAAAACCACAATGGATACAAAGAGCACAATAACACTACATAACACAGAGAATTCTCAGCTACAAAATGCTATTTTGCAACATTGACCACTATTAGCTATGCATTTTTATCAGCAATGAGCAAGAGCCTGCACCAGTGGAGGTGAATCACTGTTGCTGCCATTATTGCTGAAATGCATCACCCACTGCTTCACTGTGCTCACATCCACTGTTGGGTCTCCATAAATGTTCATCAAGCATTACTGAATGTGCCATTTTTTCCACGTAGAGAAATTTCTATAGCACACCTTTGCTTCATATGCACTTCCATGTCAGACACCATTTCGTCAGACTGCCCCTCTGCTGCCATCTGTCACACAGCAACAAAATGTAATGGGATATTGGTGGGAAGGTTCATTCTCTACTGCCATGCCACCAGCATCCACCTCCAATGTCATATGCCAACATAATAACTTTTGAAGCACACAATGAATCCACAGTGCAGTATTAATTGCAAAGCATTAAGACTTTTCAATAGAATACATAAAATAATGATTCACAAACAGGATCAAAACAGAAAAAAAAAATCTCTGCTGGTGGCCTTACTCAGTCATGCTACTGTTTGCAATTCAAATCCAAATATGGTTCAGTTTTCAGTTCCCAGCTTACCATTACAAATCAAAATGGTCTGCCCTGGAAAAATCATCTCTTGCTTCAGCACAGGTTAAATAAATTCACTGTAATATTAGCAATAAATAGTTTTGTAATACATTACCCAGAGCAAACACTTTGTATGATATCCCATTACATTAAGAGTCTTCCTGATATAATCAGCAAACCGACAACAAAGATTGATTAATCAATAAGTGGGCTTGGCCTTATTACAGCACACAAATTAGACAATTCAGGATACATTGCATTATAAGCAAGATTTCTTCTTTACAAATATTCTCCATAATTGATAGTAGTGACCTTTTGGCAATACTGAAAAACATTCTCAATTAATAGGCTGTTTTTGCAAAACAGATCACAGTGGGGAGAACCATGTAGTTTGCACAGTAAGACTCAAGAGAAAAGGTGGAAAATGTTTTTTAAACCTGCTCAGCAGGAAGTAGATGAGAGCTTTACTTTTTGAAGCAGTATTTATTTAATAAAAGCAATGAAAAGACAATTTAGCATAGATACAGCATTTCAAGACTCACATTACCAAATGGGTTTTAATCTACTGGCCCCTTTGTTTCTGGAATATCTGGGAGTCATCTACAACTTGTGAATTATTATAAATTCCAGATCAGAATTCCTTATGTAACAAACACATTAAAATCAGATTCTTTGTAATGTTCACTACCTATCAAAATCAACTATACAGACAAAGTGAGAAGAGAAATAAGAACATGCGGCAGTAATAGCATAGAATCTTACACATGGTCCAAGATCAAGCTTTTCTCTGCCCAAGGTCCTTTTCAGTGGAAGAGATACCCAGGTACTATGTTTTAAGATGATTTTATAGCAAACTGCACATAAATTCGCAACAAAACTACAAATAAGATTAATAGGCCTCCTTGTCTTAGCTATTCTTTCAAGGGAAGGTATGAAATACAGACAAAAATGTCAAAATTATTTTGACTTTTACTACTGCATGCAGAGAAATTAGAAGGAGTCAAGGGAAAAAAAAAAAAAAAGAGAACAAAAAGTAACACAATCAATTATCCACATGCAAGTGAGATTTAAGCGTTAGGAGTTTCCACAAGATGATATAGGCTGAGCAAGAAATAGAATAATTCTCAAAAATGAAGTCAGTGTAAGGAAGGAATGATCACCTCCTTGGAAGTTACTGTCAGCTAACCTGGGAAATTTCAAATAAGTCTGTAGACCAACTAAAGTGATACAGTTCAGATGTTGTCTTAGGACCTCCTAAGATGATACTTGGTCCTATATGCAACCCAGATGAACCCTGTAGTACTAAGCTAGCTGAAAAGAGACACAGACATATCTATTTTCTCTCTAATATCAGCAAATAAATAAGTTCAATCCACTTCAGAATGAAGGAAACAAGCTTTAACCTTCCCACTCAGCAAGACCTATATTGATGGCCTTGTGTGTAGCTATTTTTACTAGTTTACAGGCTGTAAAAATTTCAGTGTGCCCTATCCTGAAGGAGAACGTGTCTGCAAAGTATTTTTTTCCACCCTCTCCTCCAAAGAAAAGCTAATTAGCCTTGATTTTTTGTCCTTTATTTTGTGAGATTCAAGTCTGCTGGTTTTGTGCTGTACCTTCTGGCTACACTGTGATCAAGTGTCACAAAAATACCATAAAGTCCAGAAGTTGCTAATTTAAGCAACTTTACTGTTTCCTGCCCACCCTCCACCACCACCACTCTTTCCATCTCAGCTCAAGAATTTATAGAGCTATTTAAAAATAAGGATTAGGATTGGCTATGATTCCATAACAAGAATTGATTGAAACCTTGCACAAATTTTCAGGCACAGGATTTGCGTGAGCTGGCTTAAGAAAAAAAAAAAAGGCAACATTTGTCCATTACTAATGTAATGTGAACCATTCCAGTCTGTATATTATTAGACAACAGTTCTTGCAGGGCAGTGGTGGGAGTCAAAATAATGTAATATTTAGTAACAGTTACAGAATCTATTACACGCTTCTTTGTCAGCCCTTGTCACTTTTCATAGGCATATCTGAGATCCATTTGGAAGCTAGACGGTAACATGACAAGAGTATTCACAAAGAGTTTCCTTTCTCTGTTCCATCCACCACAGAACTGCTGAGCAGACACTTCAAGCCAGACTGATGCATCTGCACCATCTATCATCTAAAGCCAACATGCCAAGTCCGCCGTCTCTTCTCTTGCCTATGATCAGAATAAACACTCACAGGAGCCAAGATGCATTACAGCCCATAAAGCTGGCTGAAAATATTTCTAAAGACAAGGCAAAGGTGCAAAGTAGAAATTCCTACAATTTCATAATATTTCATATAGTTGCTTGTGTCTACTGCAGTACACAATGTGTACACTAGACAAGAAAACAGCAAGTCCTATAATTTGGATTAGCAGTATTGTTCTCTGAGTTTGTGGATAATTGTCATTGTACACATAATCTGTGCCTCCATTTCAACTGATCAGCATCAAATGAGGTAAACTTCTTTGCAAACAATCCATGCCAACTAGCCTACATAAGAGCTTTTTAGAAGCACAGATGTCCACACCTTCCTCTCCTAGACACAGAAACCTTGTACCAAATGTCAAGTAATTCTAGTTATCCACTGAAAGAGCATCAATTATATTCAATTATATGTATGGTAATTTGTACTCCTAAGCAAATCAGAAAGCATTTTGACAAATCAAGATCAATTCTGAAGAGCAATGAAACAAATATATCTGGTTATAGCCTGTCTTCAAATTTAGCTTTCTCTACATTTTCTTGTGTTAATTACATATCTAAGATTTTGAGTCAGGAAGCCATCCTTTGACTTTACCATACAGTTTTCATTGGCACAGTCATTTGTTAAAGAGCCTGACTTATTCTCTTTCAGGTATGGAAATACAGACTGGCCCGAATTTCATCATCTTGATACTATATATCCACAAAATGACAGTGTATTTACCTGTATACTTCTGCCTTTTCACGTCATCTTTTCTTCCAAGGGTGTGTCACATGCTAGGCATAAGGCAGAATTCATATATATGATGGAAAGATTCATTGACTTCAATGCACTGACTTTTATGAAGTGCTGCCAACTTATACCACGAAGAACTGGCTCGCTCTATCAAGAATGACCTGAAATTAAAATAAAATTTAATGTTTTAGAAAGATGCCTGAGACATGAAACTAAACACATCATTTGATAAGCATGCTTGTTTTCAAGGAAAATATAGTCATTAATAGATACTCCGTCAGGTCATTCTCTGTGGTTGCCCTCTGCACTCATCAGCAAGGTACCACAGAATTGCAGGTGCAGGAAGGGACCATCATCTAGTCCAACCCCCCTGCTAAAGCAGGTTCCCTAGGTTATATAGGAAAGAGTCTAGGTGGGTTTTGAATACTTCTAGAGAAGGAGACTCCACAACATCTCTGGGCAGCCTGTTCCAGTGTTCTGTCACCTTCAAAGTTTTTCCTTATGTTTGTATGGAACTTCCCATTCCGGTTTGTGCCTATTGCCCTTTGTCACTAGGCACTGCTAAAAAAAGCCTGGTCCCATCCACTTGAGTACTGCCCATTAGATATTTATAAGCTCTGATAAGATTCCCCCTCAGTTTTCTGTTCTCCAGACTGAGCAGTCCCAGATCTCTCAGCCTTTCCTCATAAGGGAGATTCTCCAGGCCACTCACCATTACCTGAGCAACTAAAACTGCATGAATTCTATACAAGGTCTAAATATAGATCCTATGAAACTTTGGACATCAAACAGGTAAATAATAATTATTACTGGAAGAAGTTGTGGAAAATATGCAAACTTTGTATTTTTCAGCCTCAGGGAAAGATCTTCTTACTTATTCATTTATTAATATTATTTTCTCTCTAGAGGAAATGTAACTAGATACAGTCGAAACTGAAGAAAAATACATACAATATCTTCATGGATTACACTTTTAATACTTACTGCCTCCTCTTCGAGACTAGTTCTAAAAAGTGTGTATACCCAGGTAATGAAAATATTTCAACAGGCGCTCCTATAGTTTTCATCTATTTTTCAATAGAGCTTGTCTGATCCCAGTAGTATAGTGTTACAATTATCTGACTTTCTTTATTGGGTATGTTTCTTCAAGGTGAAAAGGCTGGAGAGTTTTTGCAAGGCCAGCATTTTGATTGCCAGCTCTTGTGCACTGTGAATGCATAGGTCACTATGCAGGTGTTTGCATTTGCAAGGACAGGAAAAACCATCTCATTGACAGCTATACAAAAATTATTCTTCACAGTTACTGGTGATCAGTTTCTCAGTTTCTTTAAAGAAATCAGGACATCTTATGTGCAAGTAATTGCATGATACAGACAGTGTTTGGGATCAGAGGGAAGGAAAGTTAGCTTCTATGCTCTGAGAAGCTCATCTGATCTGCTCTGCTCTCTACAACCAGTGTGGCAACTCCTGCAACTGGGCATCTGCTCCCATTATTATTATTATTTTTTTAATGGTTTTTGGAAGTCCAAAGTCCAATCCAAATACAAAAAAATTCACTGCCATTTTTACCTGGTTGTAAACTTTTAATTCCTTTTGACGCCTCATTTGAGAAAGAACAATGCAATCCCTCCAATCTTATAGAATTAAAAATCACTTTAAAAGTGGGGGTTTATCCAAGATGAAATTTATCTATTGATATTACTGACATGTATTCAGGTTATGACAACATGCTTAATTTCCCTACTGATAGATTTCAATTTTCTTTCCCATTAACATATTTCCTTCCAGAACAGCTTGCCAAGGCATTAGTTCAGCTCTGACTCAAAAGGAAGAGTACCACCCACTGAATCAGCTCCTGTGGCATCCTGCCTTTTCCTTAGAGAATGTCCTCAGCCTAAGATCTGGTCATCTGATGTGATTATAGCCCAAGGCAAAAAGAAAAAAATATACGTTTATGTGTATACCTAATGCACGTATATATTCAACATATGGTAAATGTATCTTTGCCCCATGAGACCGGAGGCTAGTACAGCTCTCTTTAGAAAAGAAAAAAAGCACATGTAATTGATAAAACATACATGCTGTTTTTATGCTACTCCCATTCCATACTTTTAATAGAAAACCCCAGAGAAAGCAATTTGTGCTTACTAAAACCCACAGCATCTCTTGTAAAAGATAAATGCTGAATTATAAAGTGAACAGGAAAAATATAATACTGGTAGCCCACTGGAAATTATTTTTTTCCTCCATAGGTTTTCTTTTCCATAAATAAATAAATAAATAAAATTTTAAAAGCACAACAAGAAAACCTCTCTTCTCTTCCCTTTCCAAATGGTGAAAACCTTGGCAATGGCCATGAGAAACACTTATGCATAGACAGGCAGATTAAGTTTTCAACTTGATTAAAGTTTAAGTCCATCTGTTAAAACTCAATGCTAAAAGAAAGACAAATTAAGATATCTGCCAACCTCTTCTGCTCCCAAAAATAAAAGGATAAAAGAAATCACATCAGGTATCTTGTTTAAATGTCTAAAAGAAGTTTTGTTTGGACAATTCAATACTGAAGGTAGCAACTTACTTTTTTAAATTGCTGTCAGACTAACAGAGCAAACAGGTTTCCAGTGGAAGTCACACTGCATGCAGAAATTCCGAAGAAATAATTATAAGAAATACAATAGGCTTGAAAAGCCAAGTTCTCTGTCAGTTCTAATAATCCTTCTTTCCTCAGAGCACATGAGGAGCTTTGTAAGGTTACACTGATTTTAGAAGTAGGGTTTCTCACAATAAAGCTATGTAATATTGGCTCCTTCCCTAAATATTTGTATATAATTAAAAAACATTCTCCTTCATTATTATGGTAGTCAGAAGTCATTCATGATATACATAATAAATCAATAAATGAGTAGGAATGCCTTACAGTGCTAACACACTCTTTAAAAAGACCAAATACAAGAAGGATTAAAATTCTAAATACTGCAGAAATAACAAAGGTATTGAAGGTATTGAACTGGAGGTTATATATTGTAAAGGTGTCCCATTTAATTTCTATACCTACTGGAAATTGCTCTCAAAACACCATCTTTATCTGACAATACTGACCAGACTGTAATTTCAGCTAGCACTTTTAATGGTTTACGGTCTATTGGCAATAAACATAGACAGATTTGCCACTTCCTGTTCTAGTCATTTTACACATTTACACATACAATGCAGTGAAAACCAGGTCTTCTGGGCAGCGAAGCGTCCCCCAGCCTCAGAGATGTTCAGGGTCTCTTGTTTAAGTTCTTATTCAAATTGGTCTTCACTGGCAGACCCTCAAATGATCAGCATCTAAATTTAATTTTGGACCACAGTGTCTAAACGTTACAAAGACAGCTGCGGAATGAAGTATCATCATGTAGTATGGTCTTGTACTGCAAGTATATGTTCTCGTATTTATAAAATACAAGAAAGCTTGTAGATCTAATTTCCTATCAGTGGCTCAATAAAGTAAACAAATGTGTTTACAGAATATTGAATATCAAGAAAATACACAAGAACAAGCCATCACAGTAGCAGGTAGCTCATATCCCAGGTCAGCTCTTGTGTGCATTCAGCTTATTGATTCAGGGAACATAGGCTAGAAGTGGTATTTCATTTAACCAACAAATATAACATATATTAACCCCACAGCATTAGAAGTCTTGAGAAAGTGAGGAAAAAAAAATTGTTAAAAACTCTTTGAAATGGCTCAGATTCTAATCCAAAGATGTTCAGTGAGTTTATAGCAGAGGGTAATTGCTCTTATTGTGTGCACATCAAATTTTTCAGTAAGTGACATAAGTGTTCCACAAGTTTAGATAAGGCCTGAAAAAGCTCTCAGTCCTTTACTAAGCTAACTTATATATATGCCACGTTACAATTTCTACAGCTTTATGGATGGGCCTGGCTTTTTTAAGATAAATAGATTACTTTTATCAAGAAAGTTACCGCCTAATAATCTAAGTCAATATTCATAGTAGTCATGATATCTCCAATAGCATTTAAATGAGCAGGCTACCTTGCACTTGAGGAAAGATGAATGAATTGAATGAGTGCGCCTCAGAGACAACTTAAATAAATGGCTTATCAAAAAGGTACCTCTCTTCTCTGATTGCTGCTCAAATTCAACCAGTAATTTTACTGATGCAAGATAAATGGAAAATAAAATAGCTGTGAATTACTGAAGATAGAACTAACATCAACAAAAAGAAATCACCTTATATCTCCTTCCCCTCATTTAGGTCCAGCCTTTAGATGGTAGGAAGATGATGTGATAAATTCGGGGCTCATGATACAACTCTATCTGGGGTATATTATATACTGAGGTATTTTGGCTCTTGGCAGAAATCAAAAAAAAGTTTTCCAGGAATTTAAAATTAAATTGTGTGAAAGACTTCTCTTAATTTCATTAATCCTATGGGGTGATTTGATTAGCATTTCTTTAATTCAGTAATAGCTTCCAGTGAAATAATACCATTATTATTAGAGGAAATACCTCTACTTCCCTATTCCTTAAAATAATTGTGGTGAGAACTTTAGAAGAATTGACTATGGCATGAAAACCTTGACCATACATTGCAATTTAGAAGGGAGGTGGCTTGAGACGGGGGTGGGAAGTGCAGAGGTTCAAAAATAACTGAATTTTCCATATTTCATTATGAAACAATTTAGTAATTCTCAAACGAGACTTTCATTTCAACTTTTGTTCTTTTATTATCATATAGTTTGTGGGTTGGAGAGCAGCAGAAAATACTTCTTTTGATTAACCTCTAATGTATCAAAATTCTTTTGAGAAGAACTATGACATTCTCCCGCTTAATGAAGGAAATTAAAATATATTTTAGAATATTTGTGCCTCTCTGAAAGAAAATTTTCACCTCTGGTCTACAGTGATATGTGAAGAATAAACACAAAGTTTTACAAATAAGATTCCTCATCATAGATGCATTTAAAAAAAAAATCATTATTATTGTTATTACTATTATTAACCTTAGTTCACTATCATTTATAAGGCTGTATTTGTGGATATCACATTGAAATGCCACATTTAAATGCGCAGGTTTTAAGTTCTTGTTTTCACAGACTTCTGAAAAAACCTCTATTTTAAATAAAATCTTAATAAAAACTGAAGCTCACTAGTTGTCTATATATCCATGCAGTTTAAATAATGATACAGAAAGAATTTAGAGGTAGAGACTAAGGAGAAAAAAAAAACGCTACAGTTGAAAAGTGATGGCAAGCAAATGAAGCAAGTGAATGAGGCAGAAAGCGGTATAGTAAGTCTTTTAGACAAAGCATAAGTACGAAAAATATTCTTTCTAGAGAGACAGCAGGAGTGAATGAGAAACAGTAGGTAGGTACTAAATGGAGCTGGTTACAAAATCCCATCCAGCTAAAATGGATTTGATGCACACAGTATTTTTTCATTAATGTTTTCCCAGTTACTTATTCCATGGCGTTATTAAATGAAAAGAGGAATACCAGAAGGTTCTACCTTGAACTTGACCCTGAGAAGATAAGAGAACCAACAGAAGCTGTTAAGTAAGGTTTGGTTTTATTTCTTTTTTTCCTTTAAAAGTCAAGATTTCTGTCATGAATGAAAAAAAAAAATTGATAATTTATGAAATGCTGTTGTATAGCTTAAAATCACCTTAGCAGCAGGTTTTTCGTGCATTCCCTTACAATGAGGCTTTTAAATTTTCCATTAAGCAATCCAGCAGCATTCATCTCTTCTCTATCTGGGTCCAGTGCCGATGGCCAATTGCTCTCTTTAGTCTCCCTCCACATCAATTAGTAAATACTCTAGTGAGTAATACAGCATATAGACTCACAGTTATTCTCCATAATCAGACTAAAGTCTCAGATATTTTTTAAGGCTCCCAGACTCATGGTCTATCTGAAGAACCCACATGAGTGGGTTACCTTAGTGTTGCTGCCTCAGCTTTTCCTAACTGTGATGAGGAGTTCCTGATTTTTTGTGATATTGCCCATTGGAGAGGAAGGAAAATATGTTGTGAAAGGAGCACACAGTAAAGGATCTTTAGGATCATTTTATTTAGCTTTTCACTTGCTAAAAAAATATGTAGAGGCACAAGTGAAAACGTTTTGGTCCCAAAACAGACCCAGATTTCAGCCTCCCATTGCTAACAGCTAACCCCAGGACTATACTCTTAGAGTCCGGAGCTGTGTCACAAAGTCTTCTTGTACTGCTTGCAGCCAATGCGCAGTCCAGAAACACAGCTTGCCCTGTCTTCTTCACACGACCCAGACAATAAATCTACCACTTGATTTCCAAACCATAGTTATCTCTCTTAATTCCCGTCACAATTTCTTAGAATCTCACTCTAATTTATGCCAACTCTTTCTACCGTCAAGAACAAGCAAGTGCAATAGGGAGAATCCAGGAGATATAAAGGTGCTAAAAAGTAATTACAGACCCACTAGACATTAATTATCCTGAGGCAAGTAGGTCAGCCCCTCTGCTGCAATACTCTACCTTAAGAGTGATAAAGCTCTGGATGATAGTCAGTGATTTTTGGCTCTTGAAGGTGTGTGTATGGAGGCCCAGGGTAAAGCTGGGAGCTAAAGGCTCCATAAAGATTACTTTAGCTCTTTAATGTATTCCAGTTTCTACACAGGTGTCTCTTGTTATGAGGGATAACCAGCCACCAAAGCCAGAAAATTTTACTGTAAGAATCCCAGATTGCCTATCCTTCATATGTTTATTTTGTAGAGGGGGCCAGTCTTGCTCTACATGCTCCTTGCTTCAGGAAATTATTAATTGTACTGTGCTTTTTTAAAATCAGGACATCCCTAAAAGGCTGTTTACAAAACAGAGTTGTTATTTTTCATTTAACAATCTTTTTATCCCCTTGGTGTTTTTAAAATTTTCTCAGCTGTATTTCACTCTTCACGTTTTATTGAAATGTACAGGCTCAGCACATGTGGTTTATGGATAACAGGATGGAGAAAATGTGTTACTTAGTTGGCGCTACCAATGCTCTCTCTTACGGTTTCAGCTTGAGAAGTTGTTATTCCCGAAGACTACTGGGCTTCAGGCACAGGCATGTGAAGCAGTTAACTTTTTTTTTTAAAGCTGTTTGAATGGTTAAACCAAGATCATTCAACATTGTTTACTGTTGTAGTTTCATTTTTGTTCTATTTTTTCCATAACTTAAAGAAAAATTTAAATTGTTTTCAATTTAAAAGATAAAATATTTCTTTTTTAAATACACATGTATATATACCCAACACACACATGTTGTTGTAGCTGAACATTTTAGGGTAGAGTTTTAGATAAGCCACTATGTCCCAGAGCCCTAGGTTATGCACATAGGCTACATGTTTACTGAAATTTAAAAAAAAAAATTGATAACTATGGCATCTTAGTGAAGCCAGTGAGCCCTTCAGTGGTCACATATTCTAAAACTTTCCTACTACGGCTAACTGAATTTTGATGGAAAGTATGCTTTAATTGCAAGCTCCCTGTAGTGACCATTTCAAAGATATTGCTGCTCTTAGTTTTCATGTAAAAAGCCCCCCTAAAAACCTGTAAATTTATTAACACTGGCAGACTGAAGCTGCATTTTTCAACACTGAAGTGCTCATAATATGATGACTTTACTGGTAATTTTTATCAAAAACATTGGTTTATTTCTACTTTTTATCATCTGTATTAGCTCAGGACAAATAAATAAGTTCCTCTTTGTTCAAGCTTACTTACATTTTTTAAGAGTCACTGCAACAAGAAGATTTTCGGGAAGGTGTGTCAGACCTTCAAAAACACAGAGCTACAGGATTTCTTAGTAGGTAACAGTCTGTCATCAAGAGTGCTAGTTTCACTCAGCTCTTCACTTTAAATGAGAGCTGAGAATATGCCATACCTTAAAGAATCATGCACTGACAGGACAAAAATAAAAATAAAAAAAATAAAAAGCATCAAGCCCCAAACTTCAAGTCATTTCTTTTTTAGGAAGTAAATACCGGGGAAAAATTGGTGGACCTCAGTTATTCCATTTGGATCAAACCTTATCAATATTATTCATACAATAATCAATGTAATTCAGTAGCCTGAAAAAGGAGGTGTTAAAAGTTAGCAGATCATGTTCTAGTAGGATGTTTAAATTCAGTTGTTTGTTACACACCATGACTTTTTAAAGTAAGAGAAATTGGAAATAACACTGATGTTTCCAGAGAATAAAAGGATTCTTGTTTATAATGAACTACATTCATTATCTGATACTAACATGATCACAGGCTCAATAAGCTGTTTATTTAATCAAACATTCCTCTAGGCATTACTATTAAAACTATTAAACTATTACTATTACTATTTAAAACTATTAAAAAAACCTTTTTCTGATAACACTTATGCTAATCCAGTATTGTTGAAGTCATCCATTCGTTCTACAACTTTTAACTACATTTTCCTGCTCTTCTTACTACAGTATCTCAGAGAACATTTGTGTCCCTGCTTAACATTAAGAAGAAATGTTGCACTTCCTGTGTTCTAAAAGCACTAAAGTTATCACTGGGCATTTTATCATCATCTGTAGAACTTACTGTCTTGAGTGGCTATGATTTAATAAGCTATTTTCAACTGGAAATGCATATATATTTCTTCTTTCTGAACAGCTGGCATACTTTTTTTCTTAAGGAAGAAACCTTTCCCTGCAGCACTAAGGAACACTGTTTAGTGATGGAACTTAGTAGGTCAGATTAACAGTTGGACTTGATGATCTTGAGGATGTTGTCCAACCTACATAACTATATGATTTCCAAGCCATACGCTACTCTCTTTTGGTCTTTTAATCAGGTAACTGTAGCTTGATAACAAAAACCAACTCTGAAGCTAACAATATCTGGATCTTTCTTCTCATAATCTAACAAGAGAAATCTAGGCGTTAGTTTTTTTCCAAGAATAATGAACTCATTAGAAACTCATAACTGGCAATGATAATGATAGTATCATTACCTCACTTACCACAAAGACTTTGCAGAGGCATATTGCCACTTATAGACAAAGTCAGTTCTGCAAGAATGTCTACCCCTTGCTGGGAGTATCTGCACAAATTGGGATGGAGGTCACTTTAGTACCAAGAGTTGCTATGAAATGTATTTGAATCTAGAGTCAGGAACAAGAACTGCAGAGAAGTCACTGATACGATTATGTACATGTTTATCAGTATGAGAGTCTACTATATATAGTACATAGATGAGTTTTCCAACTATATTATTTCCTATTTGGTTTTCTCTTCACATGCTTTGGGCAAAAACTGGTTGTAAGCTAGCAAATAAAAAAGCACCCAAGATTTGTGCGCCAGATATACACTGATGTACCTGGGCAATCTATCTGCAGAATATGCTTCTTATCTCTTATTTTACAGAGAATGGGTGGAATAAATTACACAACATTTGATCTGATCTCAGAAATACATTAGCAAGAATAAATTTTTTTGCACAATATCGACACTTCAGAGTGGACCCTTGAGTCTCCTAACACAGGCATGGCTAAAAACTCTACACTGCCTTTAATTTTTTGCCAGAATATTGTGATAGAGAGGGAAATTTCTATATCTAAAACACAGCTGGACCCTAAAGGCCTCTAAAACTCTACTAATTTGTAATATTTCTCAGTAATCAGTTATACAATCAAGTGTTTTTTGAAAGATAATTTGGCTAAGAGGAATCAGGTGAAAGAAGTTGCTTCACCTTCCGTGTTGAAGGTCATTGACTATTGTCTGACAAGTCAGTAGTAATTAGACAAAACTGCATTGCGAGGCTTAATAAATAAAACCTTTCTTTTTCTGCTGTACACAATTTTGTCTGGCACCGACAAGGAAACAGAGCTGAAATTAGGTCTCTATTCATTACAGAAATAGTCTAACAGTAATTCAGAGCTATGGATTGTCTGTTGTTTGTCAATGGTATTGAATGGTTTCTATCTGCTGTAACAAATCACTCAGCAGAGAAATAAATGGTAGTTGATTGTATGCCAATGGTATATTTAACAGTACTGTATTGTACTGAATACTGCTGGAAATGTAACAGGTCTCAATAGGGGGAAAAATATATGCTATTTTTAAAAATAAAATATTGATGTAATTGGTTTTCCCACCCACACTGCTTCACAAGTCTAGAAGCAAGATTGGTTTTAATAGTTTGTTAGAAAAGTTAGGGAGATTGGAGAACAGGATCTTCTTGACTTTAAGGCATTTTGAAGTATTTAATTAAGAAGAACAACTATGAGAGACCTCCTTAGAATGAATTCTCAGATTTCTGCCTACCTCCCTAACAGTTAAAAAAATAAATCAAGCAGCATCCTACAGTGCTAAAAGAAATAATTGAATAGCAATGTTCCTTCTAATGAACACACTCTGGGCAAAGAGGAGCAATCATGAAACTAAGGCTATAATCATTCCTTACTGGCAGCCAGCTTCACAGGCTGATTGACAAGCAGGCAAAGACCAAACAATGGTGGATGGTTTGCATTTACTGCAAACTTGCCCTCTGAGGGTAGAATTTTCCTCTGCTGTCTTCTCTGTTTACTGTTCTGCATTTGGGTCTCATTAGGTCACAAGCACACTTTCTCTTCTTTCACTTTCCTTAAATCCTGCCACTCTTAATTTTTGTAAGCAGACAAATTGATATTATTCCACGGTCTCATCTAATTCCACATGTACCAGCAAAGAGAACTTGAAACACTGCTTACTTTGGATCTAATAAATGGGCAAGAAAATTGGTCCTTTTTTTTTTTTTTTTTTTTTTTTTTCTTTCTTATAGCAGATGAAGAACGCAGCTCCAAAATTGTGAGAAAGATTTTCATCCCTCGGGGATTCCCATTCACAAAATGCTTCAGCAATTAAGAAGTTCATGGGTATTTTTCTTACAATTTCTCTCTGTTGGCCTATGAAGACATTTATTCTTAAACTGAAGGGGTCTGGCATGGATAGATGATGCAGTGAACAGAAATGCATTTACTAAACTGCCACACCACATTTAGAGTAAAAAGAACAGCAAGAATTCATTATCAGAAAGATACGACTAATCAATATTGGGTACACACATACCAAAAAATTATCAAGTTGAAAAACATGTTTTGTCCTGGCAGGAAAAATAAGAAAATTAAGCAGGATGAAGAACAATGTTAAGTTCACATAATGAAACAGATTACAAAATTTGCATCCATCTTGTAACTACAGTCTTTAAACCTGACTCAGGTGAAGAATAAGTTTGCATATAAATGGCTCCTCTCTTCTCACAGTTTGAATTAATGAGATATTTAGGACTCAGGTACCTAGACAATTGTGAGCTAGAAAATCATATTTAGATGAACAAATAATAGGCAAAAACAACAAAACCCGTTATACTTCTGCTTGTTTTTTCCTTTTTTCTTTTTCAGTTTTGAAATATTTAAACTACTTTATTTTTCTCAGGGCAGGAAGAAGAGGAGAGAAGAAACAGATTTAAATTACTTCAAACAACTAATATTAGTGCACCAATAATTATACAAGCAAACATTCTGCATTGCACTTCGCTTGCAAATCAAAATCTGAAATTTCAAGTAACTGCTCAATCTAGATATGTGTTTTTGGCTTATGCTACTAAAATACACTGAAAACACAATTATCTTCAAAATACATGGGAATACACGCATTCACAAATTCACTCTCCCCTTCTCTTTTCCAAGTCTGTTACAAAGATTTAGAATGAGTCAAGCTATTACAAGTAATAAACAATCATTATCTCTTTGTCTCCTATTCCTACAATAAGACTTTACTTCACTTGTCATGAAGTAGTTCAAGAAACTTTTAAGAATAGGCCTGTCCCACTGCCATTTAGTTCAGGAGAATCGGTGTAACACATCGTATCAATAACTGTAGTGATACGAAGTTGTCTCAAAATGCATATGAGTGACATAATGTGCAAAGTGAGGGCAAGCTAAGTCTGATTCATTATTTTTACTGAAAATACCACATATACAGATCGGGTATCCTTTTAATCTACCCATATGAGTGTATCCAAGAGATAAAAGACCTACACAATATTTTGTGGGACTAATCCTACTTTCTTGGTATATGTTCCTTGGAAGGGGTGGAAAAAAGCAAGGGAGTATGTGTAATTAGTACTTTCAAATGTGGATACATCTCCATCTCTTTATTTGGAATGACTAAAAATCACGAAAGCTAAATTACATTTTCATTTACTCTCAGATAGGTATGGCAAAATCATTCCTATGTTTTCTCAGTGGATAAATTTTTTAACCTTTGAGAGAATTATTAATATCAACATCACTTTTAGATTCAATGTGAGTCATTTGGATGCCAACAACATAATTAGAATAGGCTTAATAAAACAACAACCCACATAGTGTTTCAATGTCTTTCAATAGTCTTCCTTCTCTTAAACAAGAAGCTCCTAATAGTAACATGAAAATGGAGCATGCTGAGTGAAATCAGCGCAGGGCTTTGCAGATGAGCTGTGGATTCACAAAGAAACGTTTGAGTTTATAAACTGCAGAACGGAGAATCAATTTTACTGCGTGGAGAATACTTAATTACAGTAACGTTTATGCCAAGAAAATGACATTCTGAAAACTGCATGAAAAACTGACACTGACGTCCCACTGTGAGGCTTTTTTAGTTCCCATAAATAGCCTGCAGGGCCTAGCTATTTATTGCCTGTGATACTATGAAGGGAGGAGAATACTGAAGGCTTGTGACGGAATGATGTAGTCTGTGTTCATTGAGAAGAAGGAGAATGGATGAACGGTACTTTTAAAGCTGCTCAAAATCAGCAAAAAAAGGCCTGGAGCATTTACCAAACTTAAATATATCCCTTTACAGATATCTATCCTTCAGCTGAACGAAAAATGAAAAGAAGATGAGAAGATGAGGCACAGAATACGAGGAGTATCCAAGCTGTTTTATAAACCCTATCAAAAGTAACAATATTTGAATTTCACATTCATATGGAAGGCAGTTATAATGGCATGTTCATTCCTCTGAGGTGATATAAGGTATGAATAGCTGTTAAAAAAAAATTAAAAATTGATGCAAATCCATGGTTAAAACTCAGCCTGCCTTCCTAAAGACACAAATATCCCTTACAGTATGGTGATGAAGTGTGCGTTGGTATTATAGGCAAGCAACCTCCCAGATGAAAACTGGCAAAGTAGACAGCATCCTTATTGATTCTTCATACAGAATTTTGAGAAGCGTGGATCCAGCAAGCACGTAGAGGCAGTATGTCAAAGATACCACAATAGTTAGTATATATGTAAGTAAGTATGGCACGTAAGTAAAGGGAAAATACGATCGGCCTGAGAGATTTAAGAAAGCAGTTAATAAAAATGCAGTTAACTGTCCTTATTTTTTAAATGAAAACAAAGACAGTACTCATTGTAATCAATTTTTATATTGCTTCTTTAAAGGAAAACTCATCGAGGAAGATAAAATTTCATGCTTCTTAGCAGGCTGAAATTGGCCAATGATGAAAGCTACTGAATTCATTGCTTCAATTAGTAAGCAAAATGTTAAGAGGCAAACTCACTGCAAATTAAAATGATTTCTAATACAGCTTTGCTTGTTGAATAACTTTCAGATCACATTTCAAAGGGGAATTGAAATAAAATATCAGATAGAATTGAAATATAACATTGAAAATGCAGAAGTTTTTAAATCTGCAGATCTCTAGCCCTTTTTAAATAAAACTCCCACAAAGAATGCTAATGTCAATGTACACTAATATCAGTGTAATGTAAAGCCGAAGAATGCTTGCTTCTCATCCCTGCCATTGGGACAACACCATTGTCAATCTACATATTAAATGCTCTTCAAGAACAAAGAACAGGTTCTGCTGTGGATACAAGCTGGGTCTTTGGATAGATTTGCAAAGGAACACACCGATGTATGGATTGCCACTATGTGCTACCTCACTATAAAACAGAAATTATAAAAGAGAGTCTTCATTTACGTGGTACAATGTAACTGGAGAAGTTCTAAGACTGAAAGAACTCTTACACTATTCAGAAAGAAGCAGAATTTGAGAAAGATGAATCCAGAATTTTCTTTGATAGGAATTATTCCTTTTCTTTTTTTCCCCTTAGCTTTGCATGCTGAAAGCATTACTGGAATTTCATTACGATCCCTATTATTTAATTATGGTGGTAGGGAGGTTAGATTTACTACAAAATGAGAATTAAAAGGAATTTTAAAAAGCTGTAGAAGGAACCACAACGAGATATTGCAGAGTTCTTTATGTGAGCCTGAATTTAAAGAAATCATTTATGAAAAGATTTTAGATTGCTGCTAATTAATCAAATTGATACGTATAGTCTCAAAAAAAACACCTGACAGCTAATGATACTTTTAAATAAGCCAGATCTAAACCCTATTGAAATCAAAGGAAATACTCAAATTGACTTTGATTATGCCACACAAATGTGAGCTTCCTAAGTACAGAGTGCCCAGTAAAGGGTAAAAGGATCTGCATGACAACAATCATATTATTATAACAATATTATTGCATGTTTTTAATGACTCATCTATTATTTTTAAGATGCCAAGTATTTGCTGAGTAGCCTACACTTTTAAGAGACCCATTCATAGGGTACAATGCAGAGCTAATGAAAGCCTCCATACAGACTTTAATAACTGATTCCAATAGACTAATTTCAGCAGAGGATGTCAAGCACAAGTAAGAGTAACAGATGGGTTTCTTTCTGAAGCAAATTTGACTTTGTTTGTTTGTTTGTTTCATTTTCTTAAGAATGAGATTTTATTTTGCAGGAAAAAAAAATCAAGTATTTTCTCAAAGTGACTCTCTCCTGTTGCTTTCCCTATTTTTTCTAAAAGTGGTCTCATGAAATAGATGGGTTTATGCTTCGATCATCCCAACTAGAAAAGAACTGCCAGTGAAGTGGAAGTTACTCATATCCTTCTATTTATCTTCTTTATTCCTTTCTCTCACTCTGCCCTCCTTCTTCCTAATTTTGTACATGCACTTTTCCTTTCCTTTTCTATAATGTTTCCCAGCAGAAAGTCACAATCTTTCATTAATGTGCTGAGAACTGTATATTACCATTTCCTTGTCTGACAACAACAGCATTTATAGAGTAATGAATAAAATTTCGACCAGCAAAACCAATTCAGCATATAGTATCATTCCACTGAAGAATTCTACATTTATATATTTGTGAAAGTGATCAGCTTGTATTTTGAGGTGGTTCAAAAACAAAGAAAAAAGAACAAAACACACAGTAAATCATTACCAGTCTTGGCAGTCGTCTGTGGTCAATGGCTCTCTGAGGAATTACAAAGGATCTAACAATGACAGGATAGCAGGAAGAAAACGCTTACCTCTGCCCCATAAGCAGAGGAGTCTGCTACTGGCATTTCTGTGAGATGAATGCTGGATAAAGTTCTAAAATGATATACAGTGATTTAAAAGATGCATAAATAGGTCATTTCTGTTGCACAAAAGGGTTTTCAGTAGGAGTATATTACAAGCCTAAATATCTCCAGTTTTCTGTTTAACTAAGGTTCAGCATCATACAGAATATTTGCACAGCCTCTGAAAACAACAGTGAGAGAACTACAACATGTTTAGACAACACTGATGTGTCTGAAATTAGAGAAAACGAAAGTAATTTTAAATCTCCGAGTAGAGTCAGTTAACATGGAACAGTGAATCACCAACAAAATTTTGACAATATTTCAAACTTCTAACATTTCAATTCATTACAGTTTCAGGTAGATTTGCATAACTATAGATGATATCTTTTATAAGTGTCAGTCATGCAGAAAGCCTTTCAGAATATTGGGGAAGAGCATTTTTGATAATCAGTATCCTCCACAATGACCCAACACAATGGATTACTTCATTTACATATACAGTCAATGACTGCACGACTGCCTGCTCCCATTGTACATTTGCACTGTTAGCAGTGGTTAACTGAAATTAAGCTGTCATAGGTTTAACATAAAATGTCATCTGAAATGAAAAAGAAACGCACTGTTTTACACTAGAATGCAAAGCTAGAAACAGAGTAGTGGTCGCCTGGTATTATTTGCCTAACACAAGAACCAAAAGCAGCAAAACTTTACTAATTTTTTTTTCCCCCCAAGGCTGACATTTTTCTGCTCCACTGCTCTTTTTATGGGGAAGGTTTCTCCAAGCTCATCACTAGAAAACAATTTGAAATAAACCCATAATTCAATAACTTGCTGTATGTTTACGTTCTGTTCCTAGGTACCTCGTAGTTTTCCCAAGTACTTCAAGGTATATTTTAATACAGCTTGTGTAGCCAAGTGCTGCCTACTCCTGGCCATGTGTTGTGAAGAGTAGCAAGCAAGCTGATTCCTGAAGGCTATCTCTACCCAGAAGGTCAAATCAAACTTGATTTGACATACCTGGTGACATTCCAAAACTGAAGTGTCACTCTCCCCTCTTTTTTCTTCTTTTTTTCTTCTTTTCTTTTGCTCCCTCCCCCAGAAAATGTGATACGTTGGCAGTCTGTCACTGTCTGGCATACTACCTTCTTCCACGTAAGGCAAATGCACACTAAGCACATCTGCACAAAGTGCTGATGGCACAGGCAACACACTAATCCAAGAATAGATACAGACTATTACAATGGCTTTACAGAAGAAAAGTTGGCTCATAAAAAAAAAAAAAAGTTTTTTTTTTTTTGTCTCTACTTCTCAACTGTTCAATTACCAAAACATAGAAGAACAATTCCCTTCTAGAATAGGTTTCTCTAGGGCAAAGGGAAGCACAGCACCTCTGTGAGCAGTCTATCTCAATGTTATTACATATCCAAATAGCAGTAAACAGCAACAGGATGCCTGAATTTTGCTGCACAGAATTGCATCTTAATTTATCTCACATCACTCCACTACTACCTTCTCCCACAATGTTTTTTTGCATCATGAATTAGGAGCTTTTTGAACATTACATGTTTAATATCACGAGAGCAGTAAAAGCCCTTTCTGCTTAATGACAGACACACTTGAAAAGTTAAATTTTAAAGAAAATCAAACTATACTGATTTTAGCCTTGGGAAAGCATTAAGTGTTTCAGGAAAATTATATACAAGTGCAAGAATTTTCTTCTGCACCCAATTGACCTCAAAATAAAAGAAAAGAAGAAAGCACACACTTCCATAATCAAAGTTTGTACCAAAGGGGTTGAAGGTGTCTATCTTCTGTCATGCAGTAATCTTGGCTTATAGCCTCATTACCTGTGATATAGGCCATTAAAATTCTATGTGTCAGAATGGAATTATGATTCACCTGGAATTATGGAGAGGGTTTTGTTTGCATATTTCTATAGGGTTAGTTTATCACATTCCATCCTTGCTACTTTACTTCATTTTATTATTTCCCCTTGACTGTTTCTTTCATGAATATTTTTATAAGAATATTTCTTCACTGTGCATGCTTCTTTTGTTCTCACAACTGCTCTTTTATTCCATGACTCGCAGAGCTCAATACAATCAAGACAGCTGAATCAACATTACCAACCTACTCTAATTCTTTTGGCACAGTAACAATAATTTCGAATTTGTATGTCCTACACAGATTTAGGCTTGTTTCTTTTTTATTATGGAAGGTCACTTCAAAGTCATCTGGAAATTACTGAACTGTTTATTGATCTCCTAATTATTCTGTTTGCAATTCTTCAGCTGTCTCTCTTAGTGTTATTTTCTTATATTAGCTTAGAGATTTAATAAATAAAATAATATTTATAAAAAAGGAAAATTTTGTGAAAGGGAATAAAGACCAAATCATTGTTCAAATGAAGACGAGGATAGTTAATTCCACTGAACTCTGAGAATGGAAATATAAACAAACAGTAAAACTGAATTCTGATCTACAATTCTTTCCTTAAAAGAAAGAAAGAAATAGCAAAGTTTAATTTTGAGTAATTTGTCTGCAAAAGGTGTGCTTATACCGTGGGAATCTTAGTGGTTTCACTGCCTATATTTTGCAGAAGCATTCTAGAGCTTTGTTTTTGTACATGATCCTTATTCTCTACAAAGTGCTCCTGAGAAAGAATTTAGAATTAGAAGGAAGAAGAAAGAAAAATATTTCCTTGGTGAAATATTTGTACTGTATTTACAGCAGTGTTTAATCCCTTGTTATTCATCGTTACAGGTATTTCTACTCTGTTACAATTAAATACATTCAACTAACTGAATGAGACTCAAGGTAGCTGTTATTTTAAAGACGCACTGAGTAACCTCACAAGCTGAAGTATAAAATAATGTCACTGACCTCATTGTGATCTCTAGCTAGCAGCTAGCTATATATTTTTGCAGTCTCAGCAATCAATAAAAGTAATCCAGTTCTTCAGTATTCTTCTAAAGGACAGAACACACCTTTCTTGCCCACCTGAGCTATTTTGTTTCACAAAAGACAGACAATATTGTGCTTTATATTTAGGAACCGTAGTTAATTCCTGGGTTTTACTTCATTTTTGCAGAAGCTATTCAACACAAAACTCACCGTAGGACACCTAAAACTGCACAGAGAGCTTACCTCCTAGAAGGGTAATCAGGAATCAAGAGGGACCTAAACAACTCACAGTCCATTTTCCCTGCATCAGCGTAACAAACTGCACACTCTCCCTTCTTAATGTCTTTATGAATTTAGTAAATGTAATCCACCTCTATTTTATCCACATTAACAAATGATACTGAAATGCAGAATAGCTATCCATAGAAATGATTCTCAGCTCCTTTTTTTTTTTTTTTTTTAAACAATGATAAATAATAGTTTTCTAAGCAATTTTGTATGACCCCATACCAGTTTAATCTTGATGAATTACCCCAACTTGCTTTGATGTCATAATCACTTTGTGGTCACAAATGTTTGGTTCCATTATTTGTTTCTGTACTTCTCTAAGAACAAAATTTAATTAACCAGCCCCATCTTTATCAAGACAGGCAACACATTTTTGCTTCTTCAGTCCTTCAGCATCTGCACCTACTTATGGCTCTCCATGTTCATTAGCTAGTACTTTAAAATTCCTCAGGTCAAGCTCACTTGGCCCAATCAACTTGTAAATAATTGTCACAGTAGTGGTTTTTCATGGTTTGAAGGTGATATCTTGACCAGTATTTGCTACTGTTACCACTTGGCCACAAATGAACAATTCACCCATGTAAATTGGTCCTATAATTCTTCAAAAACTCTCCTGCTCTACTTGGTATCAGGTTAACCCTTTTTTGGTCTTTGCTTGCTATTACAGGAACTATAAACCATTTCATATCTTCTGATAAACAATCTACATTTTAGGCTTCAGACCTTCTGCTTCTGTCTGAAGCTATGCATCTGTTTTTGATCTTCGGTACCAAGTTATGTTTCCTTTAATTTAGGGACAGTGAAAACTAATTTGTTAATTTGATTTGTCATAACACTTCCTATTCCTCACCCACAGCAGAATGATTCGCGTTCACATTCTTAGTCGCATATCCTTAAGGACTTTGTGTTGAGTTTACTTTAAGCTCTTCTCTACATTTCTTAGGTTTTATAATTCTTTCTTCTTAATCTCAAGAACAATGCCATTTATGGTCACTTACAGAGCAAACTTCCACGTAAACATTTTCAGTTTAAATTGGTTATACATTGATAGGCAGTTTTCACAGAAAGTCAGAGGAAAAAAATATATACTTAAATTATAGAATCTTTAGGAATCCAAGGAAGCTGGAAAGAACTTCTTTGGGGACCAACAAAATGATCCTTAAAGGTAAGAAAATTAAAAATCTCCCAATTTGTTTGACAATTTTTAGGAAACCTATGAAGGTGTTCAATTGTTTGTTGACTCAGCCAAATTAATTTTCTTCCCAATAAATCAAAGTAACACTGTTATAAAAATTAACAAAATATGGAGAAAGCTACTAAGCTTTCTTCTACTTTTGAGAAAGAGATTTCACTTTGTGTTTTCGTTTCCAAAATTTTTTTCAATTTAAGAGATGTTTCACATGCAGGTATAGATGTTAAAGGCTCTGATATATAAGGCGGAAGGAATTCCACTAATATTAAGTATCTAATAAAACTATGCAATAAACACCTTATATTTTTTCTTTCCCATAACATAGTTTAAGGAAAACAACCTATGAAAAAAAATTGCTATTACCTTGTATTTGCATTTGGTAGCCATTTCTACACACTGTGATATTAAAAAGTGACAAACTTAAGGGTGCTAGCATGGTATGTAGAATGCTGTGATTTTTTTTTTTTTATTTAATTTTTATTATTTTTTTCCAACCCAACGAGAAGAACTTGGCCTTCACACATTTGCTTTGGGGTTAGGGAACACTTGCTGAACTCCCCAAAGAGTACCATTTACATCATGATCAAACAAAACTATTTTGTTTTTCTAATGAGCTCACTGAACCAAGATGACTACCATATGCAGATAGCAAAAGAGTAGCTATTTTTTTAATGTTCATAATAATTACTAATGGGTTTTCCTGTAGTTTTCATAGTTGTTATGTGCACAGCTATATGTTTTATAGCATAATTGTTCATTACTACTGGTAAAAAGAATTACAGAGTTGCATGAAACAACCACCTGGGTTGCAGAGCAAAGAATAAATTCTATATATTAGACTTTCATTTCTTCTTACTCTTTATTTACTGTTCGTTCCCATTCTCCACTGTACGCACAATTTTTATCTTAACAATATGGGGCTCAGTTTATTTGTTTCTACTTTTTATTTCATTAACACTTACTAGACTTATTAACACTTAAATGTTTGAAACTACCCAGATATCTCCCTTTAAAATCATGGAAGAATTAACACAAATTATTCTTCCTTGCTATTATATTAGTAGTTGAATTAGAAGGAACTGATTATGCTTTAGGTTGCTGGAAACGGGTTCTGCATCCACAGCTCTCTCCCACCAACCTGGCCCATGGTAGTAAACCTCCTTCAAGTGGGAGGATCTTTCAGCTTGATTGAGACCATCTACAAGAATGCATACAATCAAGTGCTTAAACTTATTCACTATTTCTTTCAGATCTAGGGTAAGAGCATTCTTTAGACTCAACAAAGAGGATATACAGAAGAGTTGAAGGAGCCTTAGATTGGGTCTGAAGTTAGCAGAATGACTCAAAGCCTTAAAAGCTGATACTGTTTCCTGCAGTCAATGGAAAAACAAGTATTCTCTGCAATGATCTTTGGATCATAGCACAACAAATTCTTAAACAATAATATTAAATGCGAAGAAAACAAAATATCTCCAGAGTATAATAACCACTATAAACTGTCCTAAATGATACAGCTTTTTGAAAGTTTCCCTAATTCACACTGACAAAAGGCAGTGACACAAAAAAGTGAGTCTACAGACATGCATCTAATTTCAAATCAAAGCAATTGAATCATCTGACAATCTAGCTGTTGTAAAACAAAAAGAAGAGAAATAAGAAAATTGTGTCAGTTCATTACTTGATGAGATTTTGTTTGATGTATTTTACTATCAGTATCTGATTACCACTTTTATTTATGTTTTTATAAATTGGCTCCCTGGCTCATTTTTGAAGATAGGAATCCAAATCACAATTAAGTTGAAACTGGATTTACTTTAAAACAAACAAGAGGAAGAATTTCCTGTGTAATGGCTGACAATGAAATTGTTTGAAGTAATGGGGTCCCATTTAAATACCAAGAACTTGGCAGAGCTCACAGAACTGAATTTGCATAGGCTGTAAAATCTTAGGCATACCCTGGAAGCCTGCTGGAGTGCTTCACTGAATATAAAACTTCTTGGCATCATTACAAACCCTGACAAATAAATAGGAGAAAGAAAACAGTGTTTACAGCTAATTTTGTTTTTCAGGTATGGTGTTTTCTTCTTCCTCCATCTTCCCCTGCTTCAAATTTGTCTGCCAAATCTTTCCTCTGTGCCCCTCCAAAGGCCTCATAATAAGTACTTCCAATTGATTTGAAAGATGCCTGCTAGTGAAGGCACAGCTGATCAACATGGCTTTTTCTACTGCCAAACTTCAGCCAATGAGCTATTCATGGCTCTAGTCCCTGTTTCTGCTCATTAGGCCACTGGGAATTATATGAATCATTTTCATTACCTGCCAGGAAGCAATGCCAGTGTTTACTATTACTTATGCAAAATAATTTTCCAGAATCACTTTACAACTGCTGAATGCTCAGCTGAATTATAAGGACTGAAATGAATTAAGAAGAAATAAATAAGCAGTCCCAATTGCATGGGTTATCAGTTTTATGCATAAGATGAGTAAAAGCCTTACACATTTTCACTAATCTGGAATTACAATAACCCCTTTTCTCTCAGGAGAAACAATGGCTGAAGTAAAAAATTAATACATGCCTTATTTTTCCTTCATAACAACAGAGAGTGGATTTGATTGAAATGAATGTTATGGGGTGTGCAAATGATAGCAAAACCAGGCTATAGGTTGCCCTACCCTTCTCCTATTTGCCTTCCTCCTGAGTAGGTTCGCATTCTCCTTTCCTCAAAGAGAACGATAGGACACAGCAGGGAAATAATACCCCAAAAATGTAAAACTGCAGCCAAACTGGGATGGAGAAGGGAAAGGAGAGATTTGAAAAGGCAACCAAACAACAAAATAAACATCCGTGCAATTGAAACATATAAATCAGGAAAATAATTGTTTATGATAATTTGCCTGTCAGTTAACTTCACTACATCTGATCAACTATAAAGACATTATGTTAACTGAATAGAAGGGAAATTCTATTGAAAAACAGAAAGCCTTTGTTGGAAAACCAGCAGAAAATTGTGCATAAAACCTGATGGGAGCCTCTGAATAATCTCATTAAAGTGGAACACACTTATTCAACACAGACAAAAAGGGTTCACAGCAGTCTTAAAATCCGTTTTAGGAATTTCACTTTATCTCCTCCTCAAGTAGAGTTCTCTTCCATTACTCTATATTAAACTCTATGACATTTTAATGTTCTCAGCAGGGCAAGGATTTGTCCAGAGCTAGTCATTTTAATACTCAATCTACAAAACAGATCAACCTGATAAAGACAGACCTCAAATCATAAATCTGTCTTTCTGTGACACAGAAGGATACATTGGCCCTAACTTTTCCTCCGTTCTCACTCTCTCCTCACAGCAGGATTTCTGCAGACTCTCAGAAAAGCCACTCTTTAAAGGAACGCTGTCAGATGAAAATTATGAATGAAGAAAGAGGAGGTTTGATCTGATTTCCTTGCTGCGTTGCTAGTCATAACTCATTGCACGAGTGATATAAAATTATTTTCTTTTTCTGGAAGATTTTACTACGTTAGGTTTTGTTTTTTGACATTTTGTTGCTGTCGTTGGTTTGATTTTTACTCCCTTGAACAAAAAAATCAGTCAGATTTAGATTAAGATTTAAAATCTAGCTTAATGTATTTATATTCAAATATAGGATTATTGTATCTCAGTGTTAATGTAACAATTTATGTCCATTTCACTTGTTAAATCCCAATTCTACAGATTGCCCAAAGTCTCCACACTTCCTTAGCTAAGCATTATACCCTATTTTACACCTAGGAGTCCACCTTCTTCTGTACAGTCTCTACCAGCTTCCTACCCCAATGCCGCAATGTCCTCCAACGCCTCTCAGTATCCTCAGCTTCTTTTCCACCATGTCTCTCTGCCCACCCTGCAGCACCAGCGCTCCCCAGTGCATCGAGGGGCTGCCTGAACTCACATCACAGCATTGCCTTTACTGTCTCTTTTTTCCCTGTTCAACCATTAATTAAAACCTTTACTCTGCTGTCAAATTTGGTTGTAACAATTAGGCAAACGATGGACAAACAGTATGATGATATTACTATCTTTGCATTATGAAAACTAGGTTAGAATAAAATGCATATATTTCTCTTCAGCCTAAATGCTTAAAACCAAATTTAAACTGTATTTTGAAGCTTCTTCATTCTCTCCTCAAACAGTAAATACCTATTGATTTTCATGAAAAATTACATTAAGAATGTACTCCTCTGTAAAGTGAAGCAGCTAGAGATTTAGGAGTTTTTAATTCTCAATGTTATGCCCTCAGTACAATATTTTCCATGATCCAGTTGCATTTTGAAGACTTTGAAAAAAATTGCCAGTGATATAAATTCTGCCTTTCATAAAATCTATCTACGGTAATACATTATTTGCTGCTATTTGATAGATGAATGACGGTTGCTAGTCTTAACACAGCAAAAATCTCTTTTGTTGTATAGCAAACAAGTCTATGGAGCTCCAGAAGCCTGAAACTGCTCCAACTTCTAGCTGTCTTCCTCCAGATACAGTCATTACCACCCTTTCTTGCTACTCACAGCTACTTAGGCCACTTATTTAGTAAGATGCATAATTTCTGATGTCCTCCAAGCAGCTAGTTGTAACATTCTCAGATTCTCCCTCTTTTAGCAACAGCGCAGCTGGAAACATTTCTCTTTTCTGTGTCTAAGAACACCTCCATACCTTCTCCATCTTCAGCCCTCAGACACCAACACACTGTCTCCCACCAAATGATTTAGGAATGGGTCAGCAGACTCGTAACTGAAATGTACCTATTTTACCAGCAACTAAGGCATTGAAGAATATAGCTCAAAACTATACTGTACTGCAACCCAAGAATATACTACACATACACTCCACAAGAAAACCTTCAAATTAAAGGTGGAGAGAAGAGGAAAAAAGAGAAAATTAAATCCAAACCTCAGTATTTTTATTCCCGCTTTAAGAAGGATATAACCATGTTAATTGGCTTTGAGAACCTGCCCAATGCGTCATGCACTAAGACAGTATTTTCAGCTTTTACACCTCAAGTAAAACTTTCTACATGGTCACAGACTACAATTTTTAATGAGAAGGGAAGGAATATCTTTCAAGCTCTTTTTGAAGTTACATAGATTGCTCTGAAAGCAGACAAAATGTAATATCTTCTAAAGTTAAGTTGGCAAATAGAAAACATATCTTTATTTTTTTTTATTGAATTTTAAACACTTTTTTTTCCTCCCTGTTATTCACTCTCTCTTATATCTTGCAGTCTTTCCTAAGGAGAACATAAATCCAGTAACATCTGAAGCAAACTTAAATCACATAACATTCGCACAAGTTTTAAAACAGGAAAAATGAATATGTCCACTTCCGATTAACAACTGGCTCATAAAACTTCACTTACTATTGACTGGATAGATGATGAAAAATGGGGCAGCATCCATAGGATCTCATTTACACCTCAGAATAGAGTTACAATGCTTGTCAGCATTCATCTAGGAATTGATATTCAATCAGCATTGCAGACCAAAGGCTCTTTATAAGAACAGGGCATATGTTAGCCCTTAAAAATAAGAACTGCATCATATCCAGGGTGTCTCTATTGATTACTGTGAAGAAAATCAAATGCCCTTTCGTGTCACTTCTTCCTATTTCTTCTTCTCCAAGAGGCATGATATAAAGAATGAGCTACACACAGGCATCAAGAGATTTGCCAAGAATTTAAGAGAAATGTGGAACATCTCAGAACAAATAATATTCCTGGTGAAGTAACTTTATACGTAAGTTACACAGGAAGTAATTCTTCTTATATATATCCATGGAAACCACAACAGATACAAAGAGCACAGTAACACCATTTGATAGAGCAGAGTAACCAATAACCAATATCACCACCAATAAAATTAAGGTTAACAATTTCAATCCTCAACCTTCTCCAACATATTAGAAGCTATTTTGACTTGGTTAAGCATTATATGACAATTGTACTGACTTCTATGTGAACCTTCCCATGCTAGTTTACATTCCCGTGGTATTTGATGTTCCTAACACCTGAAAAGATTATGCTAAACTCACATTAACTGCAGCTTTTTAATATAGCTGACAAATCATGCTGCTACTAAGCAACAAAATTCATTTCAATAAATAGTACTCATCCTAACTATTGACATTTCTTCCAGGATTAAGCTGAATTTAGAAAAGTAGAACCAGGGGATCTTCAACATGAAGTTACATTTCTAATGATTATTCATAATCTTATATACTAGAAGCAGCAATACATTTTGCTCACAGAGGTACAAGTGATAATAATGTTTTTTGTACATACTCCACAAAAAACTCCAGCGTCAGACTCAATCATACTTGAAGTAATGTATTAACCAGCTGGGATTTCAGCTTCAAAAGGTCAAAACTGGGATTAGCCAAAACTCAAGTCAGAGAACAGTGAGACAACTATCTAAGTAGGTGTATCTAGTAACTGCCTATCAGGTGTCAGGAAAGTACCTACCCAGTAACTTTATTTCAGTATATCTGAATAGTATCCATTCATCCTAGCTGAAAGGGAAACCAGGGAATGCCGTTTACTCTCCTTATGATTACAGCAAATAAAAAGAAAGTACCAGAGGATCAGAGGCTTGCTAGTGCTTGTTCAGGACAGCTGGTACTAGGTTCTCCTGTCAGAATCTGAACTCCAAATGGATGCATCCAGAGCCATGTCAGATGTTAGCAAATGATACATGGGACATTCAAAGGCAATCTGAGAAGCTTTACCTAATCAGGACAAAAGACATGAAACTTGTTCTCTTCTAGGAAAAAAGAACTGTTTGGGTTCTCAGTAAATCCTTCTTCTTTCAAGGCAACCCATATTCCAGGATGCCAAGAACCAAAACAGCTACAGCTATAAGGAGCTTCCTTCTCCTAGACCAGCACTTACTTCAAGCTGCCTTCATACAAGCATAGAAATGGAAAAGCGACAGAAATACTCTAAGATACACCAAACAACACTGACCCTTTCAACCTGAAAGAATGTCCACATAGTTATCCACAGATGACATCATCATTATTAATGTCATTACTATCCTTTGCATTTACTCAAAACAAGTGTAAAAATAAGGAAAAAATAAGGATCTTCCGCTCACAGAAATCAACAGATTTGCTTTGCTTTGACTTTGCTTGTTGACAGAATGACAGCTGTTGGAACTCTTTTTTTGGGTAGCGCCTGATTCATCTAGAATCTTTATTTGGTTTCTCAAATACAAAACACATAGCCAATTATCAGAGCTCATTCTATAGAAAGTAATTTGGCATGTAATAAATTTAACTGTGAATACATATTTTGCAATGAAATGTAATGCGGTCATTCAGACTTGCAGTAATCCAACTACCAAATAAAAATTGACAGTTTGAGAAAGGTCATTGCATTTTGAATAGTTTGCACTCAAGAAGTGAAAGAATGCAAATGAGAAGTTACTGCTTTTAAGGACTCCCACAGAGTCCTTGAAAACTGCTGCTGTACTCAGAAATTTCTATTTCAATAAAACTACTGTCAAAATTAAGATCTCTTTTCTCCCCAGCATCTAAAACTACACATTAAAGCAAACTCTCCCAAACAGAACCAAAAGAACAGGAGGCAAAAACGTCATACGAAAGCTGTCAAAAGTTTTATGTACCTACCAAGCTCTCACTAGGACTGATGATAGAATCACTACTCCCCATTGGTAGGAGCCGGACAGCAGTCTGGGGCTTTGGAGCTTGAGAATTACTCAAAGCACAATCAAGTTGTATTCACTCAGGGCATCAATCCAAAGGATTTGCCTTCAACTCCCATTTCACCACGAGCTTCGTGTGTGATCTCAAACAAGTCACTTCATCTCTCTGTGCATCATCTCCTCATCTTTCAAAAGGGGATAATAGCACTTCCTTACTTCCCAGGACCTGTGTGCTAAGTGTGGTGAAGACCATGATGAAAGAGTAGAAATACCTACATAACAATATTACACATACACAAACCACGCACAGATAGCAAACCTGGACAAAACAAAACAAAAAAAAACACCTAGATAAAATATCAACACAAGAAGAGAAAAATAGAGACTCTTGGCATTTACATCCATTACTTCCTTCTCCTCTTGTCCCATGTGCTAAGAGTGAGAACCAACAAAGTAGCAGCAAACAAAGCAAGCAGCTTGTGTTCTGGCATATTTCCTCATATCTGGAATTGGAAACAGCACAGCAAAACTATTCATTCTTGAATGAAAAGTACATAAATATAACAGATGAACGCTTTTAGTAACTCACTGACAGCAACCACCTACTGACTGGACTTGTTTGGAGGTATTCAGACTGGATGTGGGAGATATAAAGGGCTCTAGGACTCCAGGAATGTGTGCAAACATCTGGAGTACATACAATCCATACCTGCAGACTTAACCAAACAAATCAGCTTGCTCTGCTCCTTATTTAAAACACTTTCCTTTTACAATGTATGGGAAAACTATAGCAATATCTGTTATACCATTTACGATTAAGAAAATCAGGGGGTAGGCAGCTTAGATCTATAAAAGTGATTTGATATATTTGGCAATCCAACTTGGCCTGTCTGCAATGAGCTGTTAAATGAAATTTTGCACAGCTATGCCATCAGGCTTTATTCACTTGCCACATTTTATCCTGAAGGGTAAAACTGATAGCTAGTACTAATCACCTCAATTATTGCCAGAATCGCATCAAATTTGGTGATGAGATCAATCCCTTCTTGAACTGGGAGGGTGGAAAATATATAAACAAATTGGAAATCACCAGCCAAACTGAACAGAGAGATTGCCTAAAATGCAAACAACTTACCCTCTCTTATAAATAAATAAAGCCATGATACAAGCTCTTTTTCCTGTAGTAATTGCTTCAACAAAGCTTAGGCAAATAAGGACATGGAGGAATATGAAGGAATGCTCTTCAAATAATAGAGAGAAATGCCCTACACTTCATCTCCCTGGGAACGGCTGCAAGGGCACCCCAAGAGTAGTAGGGTACTGGAAGAAAGGATTTTAAAAGCCTCAAATCCACCACAGGTTCTGCCTACGAGTTTCTGTACTTCAACAAATTACTGACTTTCTCTTCCTTCAGTTTCATTATTACTTTCACATACAACATGTCCTCCTCCAGAACTCCTGGATGTGAAGTAAGCAGCACAGAAGCAGTAATTCCAGCATTTTCAGCTGCAGTTTGGTATCTTTTTCATACACAACTGATTGAAGCAAACATAACGATAGAATATACACATAACCATGTATATGACCACTGTTCTCAAGGACAAGCAAAAAAATGTAATAAAGCATCAAATGTTAGTTGTTAAAAGGGAAAGACAGGGTTATTCTTGCCTTGAAAGCTGTAGAGCTTTTCTTTTACAGAGCTCAGAATGGACAGCAGTTTCAGAATGTGTGTGCTCTCATTCATGCAAACTCCTGGTGTTGATTAAAAAACTTATTTCATCATTTCTTGCAGACAACACTCAGATGGGGCCCCTGTAGAGTACATAAGCAGAAGGACAACTACAGGAGAAAGATGAGAACCTACTCAAATTATGGTACCTGTAAGAATCATTGAGTCTTTAATGATTTTCAAGCACAGTCTTGCTGTGAAAGCAATGCACAAAATCAATGCAGAATCCAGGTACAGTACTTTTGTAATAAAATTCAAATTACTAAAATAAACTTGTAGGTGTCTGTAATTGTAAAATACATTTAAATATAATGTATCAACTGACACCAAATGCAGCCCATGCAAACAAGGCTGTGATCCATGAGAGTGGGCTGAGCAAATTGATAGGGAGTGTGTGGTATGTGGATGGTTCTTGTTTCACAAACATCTTTTCCCTATTTTCTGTTTAAAGGACAACAGTACTAGGCATAAAAGAATAAATATTGTCCTGTTTCAGTCTTAATAACAAAAAATTAAGTTACATAAAGTACAACTTAGTTCCATGATCTGCAGTAACCTATTAGTTAACTTTCAATGCATGTGGGTATGTGGATACTCCTATTTCAAAACAGGGCTTTTCTTCTGATTCAAAATAATTTTTAAATGATTGGCAAACTCACTTGCCTAAATCAAAATAGGGCACTTGGATTTGTTTCTAAATAGATCATGTGTTTATAATCCAATTCATCAGTTTAGCTGAAAAGAAAGAATGACACAAAACCAAAAATAAGATGAGACAAAAGAAAACAACAACAAAAAAAACCAAGCTCCACTGGGTTGTGCTGCAGTGATTTATGTTATGGTGGTGACTGCAAAATCAATCTATCAATCAGCACCAGCACAAAAGAGGATAAAAGTAGAAATGGCAGGATGTGTGCAACTGCTTTGTGCAGTCAAGAAAAAGACTCTGGAAGTTCAATTAGGGATTACTTGCTGTTGTTCAGGTAAATGCTCTCCCAAGAGCATCCATTATGCAGGAGCCTTGAAAGGCATTTCCAGATGAGTGGATCATACTTCTCTCTGCATTCTCATTCATTTACAGTTTAGCCGGACTATGTATGCATGCAGTTTCCCTTCATTTCTTTCCTGCTCCTTTATCAGACAAAACCTCAGTTCCATCTCTTCTGCACCATATAGCTGGCAGAGAGTTTTTCCTCAAAGCCAGATCATTTGCCTCCATCAGTAGCTTCATCTCTTTTCCACTGGTCCTGAGCAGTCTGGGGTTATTCTCCCTTCATGGTAAAGCCAAGACCCTTTTCATCTATTGTATATTATTTGTTTTCCACCATTACTTTTTCACCCTATCACGGCAAAGTTTAATAATGCCTGTCAAGCCAAGAGCGTAAACCTTATTTCTAGGAAGTCAGCAACATAAAGGCAAAAGTCTCATGCAATGTTCAGTTTCAGGAACACAGCTTCAAATGGATAGCTGTGAAAATAAAAGCGGATGCTATCTGGGAGAGAGAATTACATTTCTGAATTGTGAATGAAAAGAAACTCATCCTCCTTTTACACATTCACCCAGAAACTACTCCTGGAAATCTAAGCTTATTCTAACTGCCTAAGATACTTAGAGGTGTGAAACCTTTCAGTATGACAGCATGGGCAAAATACAAAATTAATTGACATTTCTGTTCATTTTCTCTCAAAATTTGATTTTTTTTTTTTAAATGAACTTTCTTCAAACATCACTTGTTGATCCATCAATGATTTGGAAGCTGTAATTCATGAAGCCAAATAAAACTCTGTAGAGTGGCCAAAATCAAAACATTTCAGCCAAACAGTTAAGAATATTCATAACCAGCAAATGAGATTTCCCTGAGCCTCAGACAATTCAGTGAAAAAAATAATAATTCAACAGATCAGCATAGGTTACTTTTAAAAGGAGTTTTTTTACCCATAACACTGACTTTGAACCACAGATTGAAAAGTCAAGTAAAGAATTAGTGTTCTGACTAGTAAAAATGAGAAACAAATGGAAAGGAGTCAAAAGCCTGTCACTTTCCTAAATGCAGCAAAACAAAGGGCAGGAAAAAAGCAATATAGGCAAATATACAGACATACAAATCTACATACCTACACTGATGTTGGGGCCATGATGTTACAATATTACTGATGCACTGGGACTTGTGTTTTCTTAATCTCTGAAATGTGATTAATTATTCCTTGAAAGCACCTGCTTATTTTCTTTTACTAAAAACATAAATTGTGAAATGAAAATCTAGACTTGAGCACCTAAATTGGGACAGATTAATCCTGACCTAAAACTGCCAGAATGTGTGGGGCAGTGCGGTTCTGTGGTGATGGTTTGGCTGGGAGTCTTATTATTTTGGTGATCCCTTTCTTTCTCCCTCTTAGTCCCTACCAAACCCCATTTTTGTTCTCTACCTGTTCTCTCCATCTATCTTTGTTTTTGTCTTTCTGTCTCTTTGACATCATTTAACCTAATACAGATTTTTTATTTTTTTTTTTCCACAAAACAGAAAGGAAGACGCAATACTAATATGACACTCGGAGAGCACCACTGTTTATTTTGTTTTTCTTGCTATCAATTCCATTATCCCTAGTCTGATTTGTCTAAGCTCCTCGGGCCTATTGCTAAGCACAGTATAACTCACCTCCACCAGGTCTTGAACCCGCATGGAATAATAAATATGTCCTTGAAGAAAGCTGAGAATAGTTTCAGTTGCATTTTACTTTTGGGGAGAAAAAAGTAAATAAAAATTGGAAATGTCTGCATCTGTCACATCCATGTAATTTTCCAAGTGAGTACTGATTGATTTCCCAAAATCCCACATTTCCGCAAACTCCCAAGCCAAGTGAGATGCACTTAGCAAATACACCCATTAGCCAGCTGAAGACCTGCTTATCTTACTAAACACATAATTTTTATCGTCTGTGCTCTAAGCCATCTGGTGAATTATGAAAAGGAGTAAACTGAACATATTTTAGTTAAGGTGATAAGGACACATTACTATCTTAAACATGCAAGAATGTACGAAGATGTCTGGTTTTTAAACAAATCAGTGGCTGTTTAAGACAAGTTAATTGTACTTAAAGACGGCACAGACACTTCCCACATATTTAGCCAGCTCTACAAATGAAGATTGAATCCACATTTCAAGTACTGAATTCCAAAAAAAAATTTTTTTTTTAAATAAAAGCAAATCAGCTAAAGCCGTGAAATCAGTACAACAAAGCATGTTGAAATTCAAGTATAAATTGCCATCCAGGTTTAACACAACTCTGTAATCCAGCCCTCTCAAGAAAACGTGATGCCACATGTTGCTAAGAAGATTAAGTTGTAGCAATCTAAGACTATTTGACTTCTGCATAAGAACATCCATAAACCAATTCAAATATTTTCTGCTTTCAAGCACATTGACTTCAATCATCTTTGGGGACTGCAGTTTGCTGGAGTACTGCATGTGGGTAGGTAAAACACGCTGAAGGCAAAGACATTAACCTGCAGAAGGGAACCATCACTTGCTTTTTGTGATCATTAGTTCATTGATTAATTCTTGTTGTGGTGGTAAAAAAAAAAAAAAAAAACTTACTCCAGCAACAAAAGTTGAAAAATATGCCAAAAAACTCATCACAAATGTCTCCATCTGTCAGATTCATTTAATTCAGGAAGGGCCCATTAGCTTCCTGAAATGCAGTGAGCAAAGCAGCTACCACAGCAGTGCAGTCATAGAATAACATGACAAGTGGGGAAGCACCTTGGAGAAAGAGAGGCGTAGACCCAACTGGCCAAGGACTAAACTAGGAAATTAATTCCAAGCAATTTTAGAAAAATAGGTTTTAATTTGGACGTAATAATATGGGTCTCTGAAAGCTGGAAAAGCACCTCAATTCTGTTTGTTTCACATACATTTAAATCACTTACAGAAAAACGGAATTCTTGGTTAGGTCCCCGCCCCCCGTAACATTTGAAAATTCAGAAAGAGAAGTTGAAAAGAATAAAACGAGCAACCTGAACTAAGTAACCAACTTCAAAAAGATCCATTTAAGGCAGCTGTCCTGGTTTCAGCTGGGACAGAGTTTATTTTCTTGACAGTGTCTGGTACGATGCTGTGCTTTTTTTTTTTTTTTAATGAGAAAAACAACGTTAATAACAAACCAACATTTCAGCTGTTGCTGAGCAGTGCTGCACAGAGCTGAGGATGCTTGAGCTTCTTGTACTGCTCTGCCAGCGAAGGGACTGAGGGACACAAACTGCTGGGATGGGACAGAACCAGCGACAGCTGATCTGCGCTGGCCAAGGGATATTCCATACCACATTGAGTCATGTGAAGAAATGATAAATCTGAGGGGAGTTGGGCAGGCAGGGAACGGCTGGGCATTGGTCAGTAGGTGGTGAGCAACTGCTCTGCATATCACTTTTTCGTGTAAATATCTTATTATCATTACTGTTATTTCTCTCTTCCATATTTGTAAATAGTTTTTATTTCCAATTTTGTAACTACAAATAATGCCTATCCAAAAATGTGTTTAAATGAAGATCACAATACAAAGAAATCTCAGACAAAAAGTAAAGCTTCGATAGTAAGAAATGTGCCTGTACTCTCACAGAAATGCTAGCAATCTTAAATGAATGCAATTCTCTGTGCCTACAGGCTGTTCTCTGAATAATTATTTAATTAAAGGCATCATTACTGACCCAGATAGTCATGATATGATCTGTATAAAATACACTTTCCCTCTTGAGTGTCTGTTTCCGAAGAGATGAAGTTGTTTTTCCACAAAGGAATAAAGAACAAGTAAAACATTTGGTCAAGACATAAGATAGCAGCATCTTCACTATTAGAGTAATAATAATATTAATAGCCATTCATCTGTTTAATATCTGCTCGGAAGGACCCTTAGAATGAAAGCAGCTAATTGGAATAACAAGGAGAGGTGTTTAGAACAGAGGAGAACAGAACAATGAAATGCTGTTCATGAGAAAAGCGTATTGACTGTGATTTGCAGGATGGCCAACATATTGGTTAAAACTCTGAAAATTTACCACTAGATAGAAAGAAAATTACAATTGCTGAAAGAAAAATGAACACACAAACAGAAAGCCTCCCAAATTAAAATTTCACAATTCAGCACAATGAAAACATTTGAAAGGCTTCCAGTACCAGTGGCCACCTTATTAGTGCTGCAGTCTGTCCAGGAAAAAGCCACAGGTATTGCATCTGCTTGTATGAGATGAGGTTTGCTGCTCAGTAGGAGGCCTATGATCTTAGAAACAGGCATACTCTCTGCGACACTTCTAAACCATTTTTCCAGTCAAGACAGTAGTTTATTAGAAGTCTTCATTCTTATGCCAATGGAAGACCTGTCATATTTTTAAGGTTGTAATTTAAGCAGTTTTGCCTCTCAAAGGATTTTTTTTTTTTTTTATGTCCAACATTAATTCCACAGAATCCATCTCACTAAAAATTGAGTGATATAGCTGCCAACTTCCATCAGCAAAAGAATTACTTTTTTCATTCTCCCTCTTTAATATAATCTGTGGCAGTAAGTTATAGAGTTATGGGTCTTCAAATACTTCATAAGTATTTTCAGCAGATATCTTAAGAATTTTTTTCTTAGTATATCTTACAGAAAATATTCATAGGATACGAAATTACTTCATTTCCCAGCAATGGGAAAACATCAGCAATCACACCAAACAAGCCCCTTTATAAACTTGTTTAGTTGGAAGATAGAAGGATATAAATTTCCCATACTATGAATCGTATTATTGTCAGCTATGGAAAGAGGATTATCAAAATGTATATAACATCAGGAAGCAGATAAATAGCACTTGAATAATTTGAAATCTGTGCTGCCATTCAAAATTACACACCACTATGAACAAATGTTTTTGCATGTACATAGTAGTTGGGAAAAAATACCAACATGACCTGTAGTAAAACTACATTACCAGTCTAGTTAGCTTATGGGAACACCATAAAAGTAACCAAAAGAAATGCTTGAAATTAAAAGACATAAATACACAGTATTTGATATATTTCAAAAAGATTTTTTTCCTAAGTTCTGTAGTTACCCACTTTTTAGTAACTTTAGGGGGAAATAATTGTTTATATGTTCACTTGTAAAGATGGTATTTTATTTCTTGTTCATTGCTAGGTAAAACATCAGGACCTGTTTCATTTTATTTCCCCTCATAATACTCTAGCTGTAAGAAGATGAGAATCTCATTCACATAGAATGAGTACCAGTCTCTTCAACATGTATTCTCAAGCTACAGAAAGCAAAAGAAAGCCTAAATTTTTAGGCTTTCATATATTTACTCTTACACAATATCTACAGAAATATTTTATTTTTGGCCCAGCCAAAGTTCTAAATGCAAAGAATAAATTCGGAGCAGAAAAAGATGTCAGGCTACAGAAATCTTTTTAGAAAGAGTCTAGACCATATGTAGAGAATAATAACCAACTTCTACAATTTACTTCATTTCATTCTAGTTTTACAATAAAAGCTAAACAAGTAGATACAAAGAGCTATAATACTGATCTGAGCATTGACGTGAAAGATACGTTTGCCTTGAAAGCCACTGCACATGTTGCTTGCACCTGCACTGAAATGTCAGCCCTTTCACTTCACAAAGGCAAATTTCACATCCTCTTTCCTTACCCATACTGCTCATTAACTTTCAGGTCATGCTTTTGTTGCTGTTATTGTTGTGCTTTGTTCATTAGGGCCATTTAAGACATTAAACAGTTAAATAGACTAAACATTTATTTCTGTCTAGATCCTGCTTTCCTAATAAAAATCACCATAGTAAAAACATCAGCATTAAGGTTTTTTTGTTTTGTTTTGTTTTAGTTTTTTACTTTTTTACTTTTTTATGTTTTGGAAATATTTAATTTATCATGTGGAGGAAATGAAATCCTTTGTTGAACATTCATAAGTGATATTCCCTACTCATCTACTTCTTACCTTGCTAGGGCAGGAATGGCAAGGCAAGCCACAGCCATTTGGATTTCTGACTAAGTGAATTTTTTGTAAAGCTGTCATTTCTAAAAGAAACATCTTTGTACATTCATACACTGATAATGTGTGACTAATATATCAGATGAAGGATTGAAACATGTAGCAATGGATATGGTATTTAGCAAAGAAAATTAATATGTACCATTCAGTTTTGGTATTCAGAAAATTTTAAACTCCTCTGACTCTACACAGTTTTACTCACGGAATCAAGAATTACCTTTTTGTTAAGAACAGCACAAACAACAAGGGACTAGGAAACTTAATAGCAAAAAAATCAGTTGCTCTAAGAAGTGCTTTGCCCAGGGGTGCCATTTCTAAGAGGACAATCAACCCCTCTCTCACTCTACACCCTCCACTCCTTTTGCAAAGTTAACTTAGTACCCCAGAGTTAATATGTGATTAATGAATTTCAGGGTCTGTACACCAAATCTGGAGAAAAAATCTAGGGCCTAATGAAAACAAATCAATCTCTGCAAAGGGAAGCGAATGTAGTATTGCAATATTTTCTTGAAATACTTACTAAAGTCTGTACTTCCAATGTAAACATAGCCAATGCCAGCCCTAGTATTAACTAGATGTACTTGCTCTGAAAGTAGATCTAACAGACAACCTCAACAAATCATGGGGCATATTCCTGAAAACCTTTGCACTGACAAGTAACAAGAGAAAAGAAATTACACTGCACAACTGAAAGTGGAGAAAAATTTTCTATTTTTCAGTTCAACAATAAGACATTGGACTTTGTGGACTTCTCGTTTGACATAAGTTATTCTGGATCAGTAGCCACAAATGGCACATCTTGATCTCCACTGGCCTCAGCCAGCCCAGATTGTGCCTCATTTTGACAGGAACTATGCTCCCTCAGGAACATAACTACATTCACTTCAGCAGAACAATTCAAATACAAGATTACATAATTTGTTTTAGGATGATAGCTAAAGTTTTGAGGATTACCTGTGACAATTTTCTTTTTATTTTCCTCCACTAACTCCATTTCATCACACTGCTCTCTGAAACATCACCCAAAAGCACTGGATAATTGCAACAAAGCTAATGCTTTTAAATACAGCTTTCTAGAAGACATAGAGTGCCTATCAACTTCTTTACCAAGGCCCTTTTATTTCACTCTGGTTCTGTAACTGTTTATTAAATCAAGAAGAAATTTCTTTAAACCCACTTCAGAGTCTCTTTATGCTGCCAGAGGGACATAAAGAAGATGGTCAGGCAGCCACAAGTCAATGATTCAGCACATTTCAAGAAGCTGCTAACCCTCAGCTGAAATGAGTTAACTGTACCCGCCACCGTCCCAGCACAGGGCAAACACAAAGCACAATGAGTGGGGCCAAGCCACCACAGAGGGCTGAGGACATCTCTACTCTATTTCTTGTTTTCACCAGAGTAGGAACATGTGACGGCACCTGCCATTACCACATCACAGCTGAGGGGCACTGACTTTTGAAGACATCATGAGCCAGCTGTATGTGATCCTCTGCTTAAAAACATTTGTCCGCAGTGAGTCAAACGACTGGTATGCCCTTGACATTAAGCTAGAAAAAGTCTTTTCTAAGGCTGCCAATAATTATCCAATAATTAATTGGATATAAAAATTGGATATAAAAATTGGCATAAAAGAATTTGTTGGAAGAAGAGAACAGGGCATTCATGAATATGAAAAAAAGTTAGTGGATGCAAGGAGCACAACTGCTCAGCCTCACCCCTGCAGAGCTCAAAAGTTGCATCAACATAAAACTAAAAAAAGAATGGGACGGTTCTCTATGCCAGAGGTAGACTGAAACTACCTACTATGTTTCCACCATTTTTTCCCTAATTACCTTGATCCAACATTTCCATAATTTCATTAAATTTCAAGATAATTTTCCTGTTTCTTTGTTTTGTCACTTGTACTTACCTATCCTTAATGGGGGCAAAAAGAAAGGGAAAAAAATACACCTTTCATTTGAAAGGAGGGATCAGCACGTTCTACTGCATTTATGGCTCTACTACGCCTTTAGTGCAAAAATCAAAAATTATACAGGGAAATCTACAAACTGATTTATGTAGCTGTGCATAGGTGCTGCTGTGTTTCGTATCACACACGCACACAGGTTTAGCCTCAGCAATATGTGTTACCACTGAAAATGGTTCATTTCTCTTCACTTACAAACAAACAAGCAACCATACAGACCCTTTTTCCTCTTTTTTTTTTTTTTTTTTTTTTTTTAAATTTCCCTGTAAGTTTCAGAAGGAAACTTCACTCCAGGACTGCCCTGTTAGATGACTGCCTGACTTACAATTTTATACAGTTTAAAGAACTATCCCTTGCAGGTAATTTCGAAAAATTCTTGTTCCGCTTGTTTCTTAGTCATTATTTTTAAACATTCAAAACATGCTGATTTCTTTAGCCATGCAGATCACAGAGTATTAAGGTGATGAGTTTCGATGAATGAATGAATATTACTCATTAAATTAATTTTCTACTGAATGTTCCTACTCCAGCTAATGAAACACATTTTTCCCACAAATGCTCCCTAGTTTCCATTTAAAATTTGCTGTGTCAGCAGCGAATCCTTCTAGTAATTTTCTGCTTCTAAAAACTGAGGAAGCAAACATCAAACAATTGATCTATGCAAATGAACTCACATTTTAAATTAACATCAGGATAAATTCTTGTGGTTCTCCCCTAACAGAAGCAAATTAAAAGGCTATGAGTACATGCCATTCCCCATATAACAACAAATAAATAAAATTCCAACATACTGTTTTGAAGGACAGCACAGATTTTGAAGGCTAGGAAAATTTAACAAAGAAGGAAATCTAGATAGACTGGAGGACCATCAATAGAGACAGGTACTGTAGCTTTTGTTGGATGCCCTGATAGAAACCAGCATGAGAATACGGAAATGACAATATCTTGAAGTAATTCACATGCCCCTCGCTATGTGTTCAAAGAGGGAAAGCAGCTATTTCTCATTAGGGGTATGAAGAAGTGGTGGGCAAGACATTTTTTCAAAGTACAAAATTAGTCTGGCAAAGTTAACCATTAATTAATGAATTTATATAAACTTAATCTTTACCTTTGCATCATAATACATTTAATAGTCAAAGTGACTTACTTTTCCTGAACCAAATACTTTTACCTATTTTGCTAATGAGTCTTTCAATATTATCTTAAAAATGTAAAATTAATTATTAATAGTTGAATATATAATGAATTATTTAATGACTTCATACCCCAACCATTTTTGACTCACTCAGAATTTATTAATAACTTATGGTTATCATCTCCTCCCAGATTTTTTTGAACCACCAAAACATAAAAAAGAATGTCAGCAAAACTTGTTAAAAATATTCTTTGTTAGTTAACCTAGTCTCCATGAACAAATATCCACTTAACAAATTACACTTCCTAATTATCAGCTTCATTATTTGATGTTACTGAAGTGATCAAGATCTGAATTAGTATTATCAGTCTAATTATCTGCTCAGTCATATTAATGAACATCACACTGCTGTTAAGCAGAAAATGTCATTCTGAGAATCTCTCCATAAATTGAGAGTTCAGCCTTTAAGGAAGCATTGAATAGATTCACTCAAAAAAAAGCGGCGTCAGTTAAAAAAATAATTAAAAAAAAATTAGATCCTAGTTGTACTTGACAGCTTGAACAGGAAATGAGTGTGGTTTCATTCCTTTTGTGCTTCCAGCTTCAGTGCAACATATTTAACTTCTGGCAGAATTAACAGGTGACAGTTGTTTGTCAGGACACATTTCCCATTTCACAGTGACTCTACTGAAAGAGCACTACAAAAAGATCAGAATTGTTATACAGCTCCCAATACTATCTTCCAACATCATTCCTCAGAGGGTGAAGTGCTTAATCAAATACAATAGGACTTAACTGAAAATTGTAACTGTCTATCTACTCGTAATTACTAAGCCTGCATAGCTATAAATCAAAATTTCCTGAGGTTTTGCACCTATGAACTGATGCGTGCAGCTTAAACTGATAACAACCACCTGCCTGCCCTTAGTACAGCCTTACAGTGGCAAGAAGCAAATCAAGGCTTATCAACTTGGGGGCTTCAAGGAACAGCAATTCCATTACCTTCTCAGGAAGTATAGTCCACTGCTTAAATATGAAGCCCTTTCCTTTCTCTCTTTACAAATTCTACAACACTTCTATATCTACGTTCATCAGAAGCTGTCAAGACGAAAAGTAGAGAATTGATCCACTACATAATACATACAACTGCATACTCTCAAAAAAGTATCAGTTTAGTTTTGGTATTTGTTGAAAAGGGTTTGTTTGATGTTTTACAACAAGATTAAAATTAATTCTCATATTTGTTCTCTTATTTCAGGAATTTTATGAAGTATACTGAAGATACACAGAAAAATAGTTCTGTATGTTAAGAAGCAGTAAAGATAACCAAAATAAGCTACATTCAGAGTTTTCAGGGCTGGCTGCCTATCACAGTACATTTAAGTGCATCTCTGAGATTTGTAACTGTGATATGAAGGATTGACTAACAGGATTTCCATTTTAATAAGGTCATGCTGTACTTGCTAACACAGTAGCTGAAGAATGAATTCCTGTAGATCTAAATTGTGAGACAAAGTGTCTTAATTTTATAATGTAACAATTAACCTGGAACAAATACTACAAAAAGGCTTTCACAATATGCCATGCAGAGACATATTTGTAACGTTCTCTCTCCTGTTTTAACTGTCTAAGAAAACTGGCATTCAAACACCATATTTCCGTGTTGCACACAAATTACTTCCCTTAAGTATATCATTCCTTAAGGAGGTATCAAATTTTGGAGAATTAATTAGATTATAAATGGAAAGATAATAAAACTGTATAAATAAATATGCATCATGAACTTTTGTAAACTTCTGAAAGAGCTGATATAAGATTAAAACCAACTCTGTTATATTTGTCCATCTTCTCTTGTGCGTGAAGGACACGGCTGTATTTGGTATTGCCGGGCAGTATAAGGCATCGTAGCCCCACAAATGACACACTGTAATAGACGGTGCATTTGCTTCAGATCAGAACACCAAACTAAACCTATTCTAAGGACTGAAAAAAGATTCATCACTTCTGGCTGCCCAAAATCTGACACCGTAGATTTAAAAGAAGAGCTTATGCTAACGAGGCAGGCTATGCACTGAGAGACCAGACCTACTCATGTAAGAGCTGATATATGTGGGACAATGAACAACTACAGCTTCTCCACAGAGCTACAGGGGCTAAAGACCAGCATAATTGAAGAGACATGCATGCAACAATCTTGTGAGCATTAACTTTCCTTTATCCTTCCCAGACTTCTTAGATGTTACTCATAAGATTAGCGGTATTTTAGACAAATGCAGTTCAGTCCCCCGCAGCCTTTAATATTCATTGTTGGCATTATTCTGAAAGCCTTAAGATATTGCTCTTCACGAGGGGAGGATTAAGACAAAGGAGAAATACATGCAGGATACAGAAAGCACCATAAATCACACTCCCATGCCTATCTCTGAAGCACTGAGGATTTGCAAAAGAACACTGAGCAGCCGCCCAAATTTTCAAGAATGGTGAATAACACTGACTTCTGAAATAGTAGCAAATGAAAACTTAAACTGTTCATGAACACATTTTCTTATGAAATGTACTTCATTCATTTGGAAGCCTCAAAATTTTAAGCAGGAAGATACATGATATTATGCTAATTCAGCCAGCTCTGTGGGATTATGTCAATTGAAACTAAATAGCCTCTTGTTGCTTCATTATTCATCTGTAATAACGTAATGTAGCTTTTGAGCTTTGTTTTGTATGTCCTTTTATGAAATGTACATTCAGCTTGGGGGAAGGAAGGGTAAGGTAAAAGGCTGTTTCAGAGGAGGTTGAAAGAACTCTAAATAACAGAGAGAATTAACTTCGGTATAGTTCTGAGATGAGAAGCCCAAACAAGAGAATGTGACCGCAGTAATTCAGTTGTTCTTGATTATTATCTTAAACTTTGTCCTTTAACAGCTAAGAGAAGTCTTTTTGGTTGTTTTCTCTCATCACACATTCCAGTGAACAACTTTCAGAGGGCCAAGTTCTGTGCAGCAAATAAACCATTACATGGCATGATCAGCAAATGAATGCTTGAATTTAGTAAACTCACAAATACAAGATACAGTGAAAGCCAGCTCTGCGGGATCCCACTGAAAGCCAATTTCTGCAGAATTATAATAATTTTTAGCAAGGAAGACTGTAAAAAGCTATTTAGAACAAAAGAATCGTTCAATTATTTGATTTCAAATGTGGTTTCATTGCATTAACTGCCTTCAAATCTGCAACGGTTCAAACCTTCCACCAACAACCCACAGCAATTTCCAGCACACCGCTTGTTGCAGTGAAACTGAAAGATAAAGGAAATAGGTTTGTAAACTACCAAGTTTTGTCACCCAGAGCAAAAGTTTCAAGCAAGCACCTCTGCATAATAGTAATGCAAATATTACCCGGTTTTCTCCCACTGAAGTTCCTATTGGCGATTCTGTGCGTACTTCTCTGCAATCTTTTCATACACAGCCTAAGGACTCCAGCAAACTCTCTTTCCCTTCAAAGGCTTGTTAAGTATGTGATGAATAAATCTGTCACTTCCAATTCTGAACTTACTTTCTGCTTTGATTGCTGCAGGATCTTGTATCCATGGCAACTTTTCACCACTCAGAATCGATTAAAGAAGTGATCAGTTTATTTAAATAGCTGTGCTGATGGAAGTGATTGTTTTTTTCTGAAAGAGCAACCGTGACAGGTACTGTAATTTTCCCTGACCAGTTAGTTTTCCCAACACAGCAAGTAATGAATTCTAAAAGAGCACATTGTGGTCAGCTGAATGTTCAGCTCACTTCTCCTACCTAAAACAGGTCCCTAACTAAACACCCCTGCAGAACAGCATCTGCATTTCTGATTAATATACCCTACTCTTATTTAAGCAGAGCACAGACCTTGTTGAAGACTAAAGCTGCATTTGTCTCCAAACAAAAAATAATTTTAATTATTTTAGCTTTCAGGACAGTGAGATTGATTTACTAAAAGGAGAAGCTATCAAAAAGCTGTCAGTCAGACACAGATGAACATTGAAACTGATTACCATTGGAGACCCAGCTCATCAAGGCTGTGCTGAAAACACCGCTACAGGTATTGGGATGTGAGGCAGAGAAATGCTTGAGAAGTGCAAACCACTTCACAAAAGGTTTAAAGCTCTATGGAAAAACTTTATTCTGCACATTCATCGAACTAATGATTTCCTAACTTCACGTATTATATGTGATGGCTCTTGGGAACAAACATTAAAGACCGTAAGCATCAGTTGGAATTTAGTGATTAGTGCAGTAACACATCTTGTAAAGTCTATAAAGGCACACATTCAAAATCTAAGGAAATGCTTGGGGGGACGGAATCAAGTCTTAACACTATGCACAATAAATGGGCAGGGAAAAGCTAAACGGGCTTTACATGACACTATATCTCAATGTGAAAATAGCATCCAGAGAAAAGCTGAACTTCAAAGTAAAAGCAAAGATGTGGACTTCAACCATAACTGAAGTTATCTTGCTTTGAAGACAGAAGCTTAATCTGCAGTCAATATTAGTAATATTGATATTGGCATGAAAAAAAAAAACACAGGATGCAAGCCACTTCAGTAACCCAGAGGAAGGGATTTTGTGCAGATTTCCTAGGTAAAAGCTCAGAACTCCAGGTGCAAGCTCATTCAAGTTGCAGCAACTCCTGCCAACTTCAGGTGGGCAATAAATTAAACAAGCATAAGCATTAAGGAGTTTCAGCTGTAACAGGATGCCTGACACTAAGCCATCTTCAAAGGATTTGACAGCTGAACAAAAGGTTAGAAATTGTCTGATCTCCTCCACTGTATGTCATTCTTCTGTGCTCCTGAGCTTAGTAGTAGTTATAATATACACACAATGAACACTAAAAGATCACTTAAAATATAACTAAGCTGTAAAAATAAATACTATTTTTGGTCTGAAAAGATACGTTTTTTTTTTCTTTTGTTTGTATGTGGATGTCACCTGCAGCACCTCTAGAGTCACATTCAAGTATCAGGCTACTAAGGCTATGCTGAAGTGTGCAGAAAATAATGGTACTGTGTTGTGAAGATTTCAAATCTTCCTGAAGTGAGGGGATATTGGAAAAAGGGAAAAAAGAAAAAAAAATAAAAAAATTAGAGAATGGATGAAAGTCAGCTGGAAAACAAGGCCTGAATCAGTCCAAGAGCAGTTTGCTGTTCAGCTCACCCACAGCCAATAAGAGGACAGCCAATAAGAGAAATCCTACTCGTCTTTACATTGTTTGGCACTGAGGTTAGGATATAACATGAGGTTGCCATCTATAAGGTGAAAACAGTCAACGGACTCAGATTTTGGTGAATATCATCGCTTAGCTGGTCCTGTGCAACTGGCTCTTCCTGATGGATACGCAGCATCACAACCAGGCTGCTGACAGATGAGTGCTGGGGGGCTGGGATTCCACTGGCTTCAGACCTTTGTGCATGAACCATAAGCAAATTAACACAGATAAACAGCAGGACTGATTTGAATTTTTTTTTCTTACATATGACCAATATCTAAGCATATTTTTCAATGTGGACTATCAACTAGCTCTGACCTGGAACTTTCCTACATTAAAGCCAGAGCTAAAAATGGTAGCTGAAGTTCAAGCTCATTTTCTGAAGCGCACTGAGTGTGAATGGCTGTTAGCTGAACAAAGCTTCAGGAATATCAGTATCTCCACTTATTTCTTCTGGTGGCACTGAGGCTGGCAGGGGCCTGTGACTTGCATGAGAACAGCAGCTCTTCCCTCTGCTGGCTGCAGCAACTTGTTGGGACATGCAAGCTTACATAGTACAGCACTAGTCACCCAGATCCAGGTTAGGGAATGAAGCTGCTGCCACGTATGCTGCCTCCTCTGAGAAATCTGTGAAGAGGAGCACTAATGCTTCTCAGGGAAAATGACCTTGAACAGGACAGTGATACTGTCAATACATGAACACAGACAAAAACAGTGAAAGCAAACAGAGATTACTTGTGGGACCTGCTCCTTCGCCTGCTTTGTCCATTTGTTGTCCCGGGGATTGCAAATACCTGACAGTTTGGGCTGTCCTGTTTAGGCAAAGTTGACATTTTGATTATCTACTTCAAAAATCAAAGTTCTGCAAAACTTCTAGTAGAGAAAGCTGCCAGAACTTAAACACCCTCCACATTTCTTTGCTGTCTGTCCAAACTGTTGGTTTTGGTGGGATTTTGCAACAATATATGGATATTAACCTCCTAAAATAACACTATTTGATAGAACAAATTTTCATGTACAAAATTCTGTTTTGCAACATAGTCACCATTATTTGCTATGCATTTTCACCAGCAATGAACAAGAGCCTGCATGCTACACTCATAAAAATCTGCACCAGCAGAGGTGACCCACTGTCACGACTGCTGAAATGCACCACCCACCACCTCACTGAGCTCACATCCACTGTTGGGTCTCCATAAGCATTCAGCGAGGATTGATAAATGTCAATGGGTAACATTTTTTCCACATGGAGGAATTCAGTGACACCCCTTTGCTTCATGTACACTTCCACGTCAGATGCCATTCTGTCAGGCTGCCCCTCTGCTGCCAGCTGTCACACAGCAACAAAATGGAATACTGGTGGGAAGGTTCAATCTCTACTGTAGTCATACCACCAACGTCTGGCTCTGATGTCGTGGGCCAAAATAATAAAATAGGAGGCATTACTTCCAGAGCAGCCCTCGCATTAGTGCTGCTAAGAGACCACGTTGGTCAGTGGATGCAAGTTTTTTCATTTTCTTCACTCTGAAGTGCCTGTAATTTAAATGTCCCTGTGTGGTCAACTACCATATTATCCTCCCTTCTCCCCCAGATCCAGACACTATACAGTAAGCCACCGATACCACAAACTGAAAAGTCAGTCCTGACTGAGCAGCAATAGTTGCTAAGAAAAACAAACTTGGAAACCACAAAATAGTGAAAAAGAAACTGTTAGACCTAGTATATATCCCGTCCAAAGTGCAAGATATATTAGCATACATAACACCCATATTACTCAGTTATGTTTTCCAAGAATTCTATATGCTTTTCCAGATTGTGTCCCAAGTTTCTATACACTAAGAATGAGTTCAGGGCAATCTTGCTTTATGTTTGTTTGCTTTTTTTGCCCTCCCAGACTTTTACTTGGCTTGGCTTAAATTAAATGTTTGCAGAACATGCTCGTCATTTTGCCAGTCTACCTGCATTAAACATACAGCATCAATGATGCTATGCTCACCTTCATATTGGGAAGATAACTGAGTTTGTTTCCAGCTTATATTGAGCTCTATCTGTGAAAAAGCTGAAATCCCAGACTCTTGGCCCTCACCACATAAAAGCATGCACAAGCTTAATTTGAGTTTCAAACAAATTCTAAAACTCATAAGAAACTTCTCACATATTAGCTTTCCTCTACCAACTTTAATATTCTATACATTTTTGATAGCAAATTTTCTCCTCTGATAGGATTGTAAAGATGAGATCTAACAGTTTATTTCTTGTATGACGGTGCATATTCAGGTCAATACAACCTGAGGAGCATTTGGGACCATTACATCTGGTTTCTGTGTGCAGCTGTTCAGAGATCCTAAGCTAACCTCTACAGCTGAGACTGTGTGAGCTCCAGGTATTCCCAGCAGAAAGGGGCTCTAACAACATCATAGAGGACAGAAACCTTTATCTACCAAAAAACTGCAGCACAACACTTCACTGGGTCAGTAAAGCAGTCATAGAGCAGGTACCATACACATGATCAAAAATATTATCTGCCAAATATTCTACTTAAGATAAATATCCAGTTTTCATTAAAAAAAAAAAAAAATTGCAGCCAAATTACTCAGGAAAATGCTACCCAGAGTGAGACATAATTTTCTTTAATATATACCAACATCCTTCAACAAACTTTTAAAATATGACTGGAGGACAAGATAGTTAATGAGGAGCCTACTCTTTGTCCCCCAGGCCATAAGGGCAACAAGGTAGAACCTGACTGTGTCCCTCAAAATGCAACACAGTGGTAAATCCAGTGTTAACACAGGAATTATATTCAGTAATTCCAGATTACATGTACGCTTCTGCAGCCTAACAGAAATAAAGGTAGGATTTTTTTCTCCTATTTGAAAAAGGTTAAACTCAAATACAAACTGATCTAGTTAGCGTATGGGTGACAGAGAGAGCGCTTTAATTCTTTTTTTACTCTTATTTTGCTTGTTTGGGTTTTGTTGGTGGTGGGTTTTTTGGTTGGTTTCTTTTTGAGGTTGTCTTTGTTTGATGAGGACTGAGGACAAAAACAGGAGTTCTAAGTCCAAATGCTTTCCATATTCCAAGGATATTCAAAGACAAAAAAGAATTAATGGCAGGAAGAAGCAAGAAGAAAATATAAACAACAAGACTCATTTGAGTTTATGGGGGCAATGGAACTTACTGCTTGAAGGTATATCAAAGCTTCTTGAGTAAGCTTGCACTACTCCAAATTTAGGTCCCTTTAATATCAGCCTTCACAGCTAAACAGCTTTCAACTATTTAAGAGCCTAGGTATTAACTAGCTATTAATGGTAAAGAACAAACCCTTTGAGGTTGCTTCCTACCTCTCTCCTTTGCTACTGTCAATGAAGCTATGCCTCCACCTGGCAAACCGACACAACAGCAAATTCGTTATGCACTGGAAATAGTCTTCACATTTAACGTACCGCAAAGTTTTGGCACGTACACTACTGCCTTCAGTAAATGAAAGATTAAGACTTTACACATGGAACTTGTTGCAAACCAACATAAACACTGTACCTACTTGATGAGATTAGATGAAACAAAGCTCAGAGTCTGGGATACTACAAGTGTTTTAGTACTTTGAAAAAAACATATATTCATCTGTGGCTGCCTGTTTTTTGATCTAGTTTAAAAGCTAGGGTAATGGCATGGGAAAAAGTTACGCTAAGAAAAGTTTGTTCACCTAAGAGAAGGCACAGACCATTTTACAGGCTACTCAAAACCAAATCTGCCAGGAGGTTGGAAGTGTGTTGGTGTAAGACAAGCTGCAAATATTCAGTTTTATTGAAAGTAATTGCAAACGACAGTACACACAATTATCTCAAGTAAATTCTTGGGCTGTTGTTCTAAGCTGAAAACCATGTTTTTTGGAAGGTATCATATTCATAATTTCATTCTCAGACAGCACAGAGTTAATTTTATACAACAATATGAACTGAACAAACAGTAAAATCCTACATTCCCTCCTGGTCTTTGCAATTCTACTTAACAAAGCATTTTAGAGTGGGATTTAGGAGGGGCAGGAGGAAGAAGAAACATTCCTGATAATACTTAGCACATACAGGCAGCGATTTGTCACTCCGTGTCAAGGTCTTTTGCTTCCATTTTACAGCTGGAACAACTGAAGCCCCGTAACACAATGGTTCAGGGCCATCCAACCCCAACTGTGCCTGTGGAACCCAAGGACCTGCACAGCTCTGGCTGTTTCTACGTTACTAAGAAGCCAAGGTACTAAATTTAAGCTTGCAACTTATTGGGACAACTGGTCTGACCCGATAAGCTGTACAAAAACATCTCCAACTAATTATAAGTGTAGTCTTAATTACTCTAATTCTAACTGGGATTATCAGCAGCTCTACCCACAACTTAAATACAAGCCTTTTCCTGTTTATACTGCTCCAAGTCCTCCGACCACAAAGACTTCAACAGTTTGCACCTATTTGGTGGTAAATTGAACTCAGAAATTGTACCTGAGACTAGCAGAACTTTAACCCTCAGCATTGATTCATTCCTCCCTTGTTCTCAGTGGTAGGACTATAAAATACGTTTATTCCCACATTAATAACACTGACATAATTGTGATATTTTCTGTGAATGTCTCATTTCAGTGTTTTTTTTTTTTTAAACTTTGTTTTTGATTGACATTTCACTTTCACAATTTTAGTTTTTATTTTTCTAGTTTTTTTTTTTTAATTTCTGATTCTGTTACCTAAAATACCTTTATATATTGCTTCCATCTTAAGGATTTCTTAAAAGTAATACCCAAAATGTAAAATAGATATTCTGTCACGGATATTCTGTCATCCTGTAAAGAGCTTCAACAGTCAGTAATGAAACTTCAAAGTAGTAGTTACATTATAATACCAATAAAACAGTGATCAGTAAATTCTCAGTAGTTTTTACTGGGTAGTTAAAGACCTATAACCTTCCAAAGATTCTAAGTGGTAAATGAGTTTAAAGTTACTTATTACATTTTTAAACATTCTCCATTACTAATAAGTCTGTCTGATTAACCATTTAAGTACTTCCATAACTCCTTAGGTCCTAAAAAAAAAAAAAAATTTTAACTGCAAATGTCTAGCTTCTAGGTACTCCTAAGGAAATTAAAAGGATAGCTCCCTAGAATTAAACAAGCAACAACAACAACAAAAAAATCTGTTAACAGCCCCCCTTCCTTCTTTTATTTTGTCATAATGGATAATTTTCAACAAGAGCAAAACCATAACAATGCTCTTAATGAAAGTTTGATGGATCCTAAGTTCATATTTCCTTGTTGGGAGGGTGTGCAGAGAGCAAAATAAGGAGCTGCAGTTTAAGCTATCCAGACTTGCTGTTGTTGATATGATCAAGGTTAGTATTAGGCTAATCAAAAAAGGTAGGACTTAAAAATATTCGACAGAGGGAACACTTGTGTTCCCCATATTAAATCCAAGCATCCAGAACAGGGGTTGGGTTGTTCATGGTCAAAATGAAATACACACAATTATTCATCTTAGAAAGCTGCAAATCCTCGACATATAAAATTCCTTGCTACAGTTATAGTGAATTTCCCTGAGTCTATATCTACCTTAATGTTCTAGAGTCTCCTTACAGTCAGAAGTTGACACAACCCCTCACTTTTTGAAGGAGAGCGAAGAGTTTCCACAAACATCTAGGACTAGCTCTCATTCTTTGACCAAGCAAACAGAAGTAATCAGACCCTGAATCAGTACAGACAGGAGATCCACATTATCGTACCGATGAAGCTCAATTAATTAATCTTTCAGCTCAATTAGCAACCTTTTCCTTCTAACAGGCATAAAGCACACCTGAATAGCAGTTGTTCACAGGAAAATAGAAATTACTTATTTTTTCAGCAAATCACTGCACACATTTCCTCAAATATTTTCCCTTGAGATTTTTTTTATTCTTTCATGACACCTGATACTTCTGTTATTTTCCTCCATACAAAGAAAAAAGCAACCAACCACCAAGAACCTCAAACGCAAATATTTTTTAAACAGACACTAGACAAAGTCCTATGGAAAAAAAAAAAAAAAAAAAAACCCAGCTTCTCAAAAATATAGAAAGGAAAGAGAAAGATAACTCTGGAAATACAATACTACATGGTAAAATGTACAATCAAATTTAAAAGCATTCACTATGGAACAACAGTGAAATAGAAAAAACAGGTATATGAGCAGATGTTTTACATCACTGCTTTTAATTACATAAAAGACTTTACATTCCACATCAGGTGGCACAGAATCACTCATTGGGCAGCTACTTGTGTTCTGCTTTCTCTTAAAGGTGAGCTACAAGCCAAAGTAAAAATCAAGCTCATTTTTGATGTGTGAGCTAAATTCCCTCCTCCCCCATAACAAATGCTTTTCAGCTAGCCTCATACAGGCAGTGGCAATGCATACACGCCAGCTCTCATCTAATTTTGTGAATGTATTTCCCAGCATACTATGAAGTAGATTACCTCTTCCCTCAGAAGTATTGCTGTTAACTAAGCTGGGCACATTCTCCACACTGAGCTTCAAGGGGCTGCTACTCCTCACCTCTTCCTACTGATGCTCGAATAATCCAGACGGCCTGTGATATGAGCGTCATGGCTATGAACATGAGCTTCTCTGACTACGGCTCTAAAACTCATTAAAATAACTGCTACTATGTGATAGAATGTCATTGCATCAAAATTATAGTTTTTGAAAGTATTTTCACCAAGCCTTGAATGCTTAGAGATTCTCTAGCTCCTTTGTTTTGCAGTTCACATTATAAGCAAAAATAGAAACAAAAACCTGTAAAAACGTACACATTTAAGATATTTAAGACATAAAAAGAAGCTCTAGGTGAAGTGATGAAATGCAAAATTGTGTAACCTGCAGGTAAGAATGCAGTAGACTCATTGTCCTTTGCCATTTCAATAGCTATTTCCTCTAACAATCTGTCTGTCGAGTTGCATTGATAAGCAGTTGGAGCACTGGCTTTCAATTTTATTCTTTTTTATAAACATGCAAACTATCATTGATTAGAGCATGTAGCTACTTACAATGCACATTCTACTTATCAGCATCTTCGGTGCAATTTCACACATGTAAAGTCAGTAACAATCTATATTGGAACCAGACTCCCCACCCTTCAAAGAACCACTTATTTTCTCCATTTTCTTCTGAGCATAAAGTATAATGAATTCCTTGTGGGAAGTTTGGCAGATCTATAATGTTTAAAAATAAAGACTATGTAACTCATTAACAAGTAGGCTGCTATAAATTTTGTCTTTGACACTAATTCACACTCAAGGCCTAATACATCTTTTAGTTCTATCGGTATGACTGATCTCAGTTCAGATATTTCACACTGCTTAAAAGCAGACCCTATTAGAGAGTCACATATCTACAGGAGATAGTTATTCAGAACCCTAGTGTCTGGTCCTGAAGGAAAGGGCTCATTCTCAGCACAGCAACTGAGAAGGAAAGGGCTGCTTTCATACAGTTCAAGTAGATTTTCCATGTGATTTGTGAGAACAAAACAAAAACCTCTGGAGGATTTTACCTGGACAAAGTAAGAAATTCATCCCCCAGAAGTTTTCATCCCAGATGTAGGTCAGTCACTTGTATATAGGATGTTAAAATCTTAAAATGTGGAGGCTAAACCCCACACTGGAGCCCATCAAACCAGCTGTCTTGATGAAAGATTAATCACAACTTCCAGAAAGCATAGCTGCCAATTTGCTTGGAAACTACTTCCCTCTGCTCAGATTAACATAGCACTGGACTGGAGGTGACCACAAGATATTCACTCTCCAGTACTGCTGGTAAAAAAATATGTTTAATAATGTATACTATGAGCATACTTCACTACATGCAAATTAGACATAAAATATCACTTGTGTGTTTTTACAAGCATATGAAGACTTAACTCCTCCCATAATAACAGTGCCCCACAGATTGGAATAGACAGGTCCATTGATACATCTATCTAATGACAGAGCTATTGTGAAGATGTACCTTTGGAATGGATGACAGAAGTTTTCATTCAGGGGTAAAATCAAGGATTTCTACCTTACAAAGCATTTGCAATTTTGTGTTCACCTTGAAATCAAGCTCTTTTTTTGTTGTTGTTCAAGGTAAGTATCCTAAAGGACACCTTGAATAAGATACAAAACACATCACCTTCTGTTCAACTTGTAAAAGCAAATTCTTAGAATAAAACTAATTTCTGGATGGTAAGTCTGTCTCTCTCAAATTTTAGGGGATCTCACACGCTAAACTGTACAGAAAGATATTATGTAGTTACTCACTTGGTTACCACCAGTTCTGAACAAAAAGGGGGCCTTTAACATACCAATTTTATATCGCAATATACTAATTAAAGCAGGATAGAAGCAGAACTGAAGATTTACTCTGCTGTTCAGATTCAGAGTGCATAACAGCTGCTCTTTCTATTGTTTTGTTTTCAAGGACAGCCAAATACTCTGTGCCTCTGCTTTAGTAGAAGCTGCTGAAATCCTAATATCTCCTGTTCATTCAGTTTGAAGATAGAGGTCTACTTAATCTAGTTTGTGAGAAAAGCAAATAACTTATAGATGGAAAAAAAAAAATCAAAGAAAAAGCAGAGGTGTTTGAAATTGTGTGGAAGTGGAAGGCAGCCATCTACATCAGAAGAAATAAGGACATAAAAAAAGAAAAACAAGGGGTAACGGAACACCTTTTCTGACTGCGACTTTACTTCACACAAACACAGATTCTTTCCACCAGCAAAATCATCAACGTGGAACATTTGGATACTTCAACAATAGAATTTGTTTTGCTCTTCAAACAGAAAAAATTTCATTTTTGCATGAAATATTCCTTTACAAGACATATTTTTATTGGAGTTCTTCTATGAGAAGTACTTAGAATTGTTGCAATTGTCTTCTGAGATGGAATGAAAATCAAATTCAAAATCATGAAAAGGTGATTAAACAAATTCTGTCTTAAATATCTACCCTCCACATAGCTTTGACAGCAAAATAATTACTAGTCTTATAAAAACACTAAAGGATTATGCATCTGTTATCACTTCACCATCACTCATTGCAGATGACAGATAAAAGGGATTGGTTATGTATTTATTAGAAGTTATGTTTTCTAGATGCATAGGCTCTTTTCTTGATAAGATTTTATTTGACAATGAAAATGGTCAGATGTGGTGAATCTGTGCTTGAAATGGAGTTTACCAACACAGCCATGCATGTGTCTTCACCATAAGACCTACTCCAGTAAGGTCATGTTTATTAGTGATTCTGCAGGCCTCATTCCTCCCAGAATAACTCTATTAAAGTGGATGGATATATCTTGCCTTATGTGTTTTAACCTCTAGAGAATATGCTGCCAGTGAGGCTAAACAGATGAGCAGATCAGCGTATCACACTTTAAAAAGATGAATGAAACACTTGGGATTTAGCAAGGTATTTATCAGATAAATTCCACTAAGAATGGAGGTCTCAGATTGCTTTTATGGTGCATTTTACTGATCGTATCTGGCAAGCTCCCCAGGTATAGCAGCATGCATCAGGGAATGGTCTAATAAGCTATATTTTAAATGGCTCACTGTAAACATCCCATTGCACATAAACACTATTCCACAGAGTATTAGGTGGACAAGAGTGATTGAACCTCTAATGTAATTATTCTCACTGAAAGACAATAGTTGATTTTTCATTTCTTCCTTTTGCTTCAAAGCTTTGAATAAAAGTTGTTGCAGCACTGTCAAGGCACTTCACACTTCACATCTGAATGTAATTACAGCATTCAAAGAAAAGTCATGCAACACTGATTACACTTCGGTTTACAATTCCAAACTGCTTTATGAAAGTAAACCAAACAAACACAAATAATGCTCATATGTCTCCATAAGAAGATTCTTCCAGGAGAGAACTGAAGATTATTTTGGGAATATTCTATAATAATAGGAAGCTCCTGTTAGAGAGGTATTACTATGCGGTCCTTGTTGCCACTAATAACAAAGCACTTGCCCAAACCCACCCTCCAGTCATACAATCTATTAAAAAAATTAGCAGGAATATATGGAAATCTGCCATAAGAATTATGATTATTTTATCTAACTTCCATGCATTGAATTATGCTAAAAGATTAATATTCCTTCTCCTCTGAATCGAAATAACTACTGCTTTAAAAACAAACACACAGAATGGGAGAAGAATCAACAAGTCATACAATATCAGACAACGGATACCATCTGAAACAAATACTGAGGTCACACTTGGATAATAAATCACACTTTGATATTTGAGATGAGGTTGAATCTCCTGTTCTATAATACCATATACAGTAGAAGTGCTTGCAGTATTTCACAGTCTACATTGGTGTTTCTTCCAGCTTTCCATTCAAACACAGGAACAATGTAGAGATAGAGATATTACCCTTGATATTGTTATTCATGAAAACTAGTTCTAAAGCCATAAAAACCACAAAAAGATTTTAAAATATATAATGCAAAATTATGTACACATCATACTGAAAGCGTGATGCCACAGCCAAAGGTGTTTGACTAAGCCTGACTGTGGAAAATACAAACACTAGGAGAAAATCCAAAGAGAAAACTCTCTTTAAGGAGATACTAACTAAATAAAAAAAACTGCTACCTCCATGTACTGCACAGTCTTCCCATTTCAAGCACAAAAGCATGGAGGCACTACAGAGAAACCTTTTCTTAAAAACCAGGCGATGACCACCCAGGCTCTGGCTACTGAAAACAGTTTTATGAATACAACACCTCTTAATTCACCTAAATCTTTATGGTGTTTCTTAATGGTTTCATTGAAAATGCATTCACTCTTGAATTGGCAGGGGCAAGAATAAAGCGTTTTCTTAATTAGCAAACAGACAAATCAGGAATCGTCATTTGAAGGCAGGTCTAGTCTTCCAAGGTGTAATCCAGAGCCCATTAAAGATTCTTTTTAAACTTAATGGATTTTGGATCGGGCACTTGGAAGTTTTTCAAATAGTTGGGTTGATCATTACATCTGCATTATCAACACATTTAATTTTAGTTGCTCTATATGTCAAGTCTTTCTCTTACTCTTACATATTAGAGAAGGCCAATGGACAATTAGACATGATACCAGATCCAAACAGCTTTTCCTTTCCAAAAACCCATCAGGTTTGTTCTAATGCAGGGATTTAAACTACCCAAAATGAATAAAAACACCTGCAATCAGAAGACTTGCAGATGTTGTGACTGCTGTCTCTCACAGCTCTCCCTCTTTCTTCACATCCCACAAGCCTTTTTCTTTCAGTGTTTCAAAAGCCATGTTTCTCACATCCAGTGTTCCTTACTGCTTTTATTCATAATTTTTCCAGAGTTATTAGAATTTCTTCAAGTATTCAGATTCCCATCAGCTCAAAAGGCTGTACAAGCGAGGGGTGAGGAAGATGACCTAGGGAGAACAGCCCTTCAATGTTTAGGTTCTGCACCTAACTTGATTTTGCCATGACCTCTGCATAGGTCAACTTTTGCTCTCTGAAGTTAAGCTTTTCTGATAAGGAAATATCCTAAAGGCTCTCTCTTCAGTGATCCCCTTACCTTCTCCCCAGTAAATCATACCACTGTCAAGAAATGGGCCAATGAAATTCAAAGCTGTGCTAATAGAAGAATATTGCAGAGTAATGAGCATGCCTCAAGAGGTGCTAGAGATATTCCCTCTTAGACTCACAAATTTTAAAATGGTAATTATTATTTTGGCAAAAACTTTTCAGATTGAGGATCTCACATGGAGTCACTGTGTCAAAAGGGGTTCTTTATACTGAAAGTGAGCAGTTAATTAAGCAAAACATTTTTGGACCATAAGAAAAATCAGTACATAATACCACAGCAGAAATCTATTAAGTATTTGCAGTCCATAGATTTTCTTTCCATGATCTGAATATAATATTTCTCAAACTCTTTGAACTCCCTCAACAAAAAACATCTTAAGTCATCTTACGGGTATCTTAGGCTACCAGGAAGGATTCTCTTTCATCACCTCCAGTTGCAGGCTCTGGCACTGACACCTAACCACAGCTATGACCCTTTTCTAAAGCAGCAAACATCAACCTGGTCCAAAAGCAGTGCCTGACCTGTTTGATCTAGTAATCCTCAATTTACTGGGGAGCAAGGGACAAGTACCTCCAACAGCAAAACAGATAGAGACAGGAGACTCTGGCTTCTTGATACCCACTGAACCTTGAACTGTCGCAGAACTGGAGACTTCGTGTCTTGCGCAGTGGCTGATCAGCTTTTTGTCTTGAAGCAGGCAATATTTACTAGATTCTGCAGAGGCTCTCATTTAAGGGAGAGAAATACAGCATGACACATGGCTGTTTGAAGGTTACTGACCCCTGGGATAACACTACTGCTGGGGAGATTCCCTGGATTACCTCAAGAGGCATATCCCTACACATAGGAATTATTTCACATGTTTTATTGCTCAGCTACCATTTTTAAACTGCATTTGAACTCCGCATATTATTAGGGATTACTTTCTCATTTTGCACCATTAGAATTTCTATCTGCTCATATAAGCACAATCTAAATTCTAACATTAAACTCAAGCAGGACCATGCTCTGTATGCTTTAGAATGAGTCAAGTATCAAGTTTCCATATACATCATTCAGTAGATTTGAACATCAACTTTACATAGGTGTCTGAGTTCACACAGGCAGCTGAGTTTTCACACATCTACTCTGATAGAAGTTTACAGCTTACATTTTATTACATTTATTTTTGGCCATTTGTTAGAACAGCTTATACAAAATCTCAGGCAAATTGATTTCCAAATCGCTGTTTAGAGGATGCACTGATTGACACAGTCTTGAATACAACAAAGCAGAAAAAACCCCCAAAATGATATGAAAGTCTGATCACCAGATTTGATGCCTAACATCTCCAGACTCAGAAGTTGGTCTTGACTGCCAGAGGCAAGTGCAATGATTTGCATGCAGCAGAGACCAAGCCACCACAGCCACAAAAAGTTGAAGCTGTGGTAAAAACACAATAAAAAACAACAACTAAAAACCTTTGGTTCTGTTTTCAACACAGTATTTCAACATGCCTCCAGCTGAAGAGCAAAAAAACCAATCTACATGTAAAGACATACTGGAATACCTTTTCACAAACATTCCTTCAAGTTCTTTCTAATTCCTTGTGATGGGGTGGGCTATTTTTCCAGAGAGAATTTTGTAAACTTAACTCAGTCACAGTTTATGACAAGGTAGTTGTGCTTAAAATAATGCTGCAATCACATTACTAATATATGCCAGCATTCTTCTGTTGTTTGAATTAATTTTCAGTTAATTTACAAATAGAGTTATTTCATATTTTTAAGCTTGGGGTGTATATCTTATTATGAAAGTGTCTTGATTTGGAAAAGAAGTTCCATTTTCAAATAAATCAAAAATATGTGCTCCAGTAGGAATTTACCAGCCCACAAAATAGAACTTGTTTGTAAGAAAAGGTCTCTACTTTATCAGTCATGTTCAAACATTCTGGATAAGATTCAACAGGAAAAACAAAACAAAACAAATCAAGACATGAGAGTTTTGTGTACAAAGAACTGAAACCAGATATGCAGAGGACTGAGAATGATAAACTTACACTCTCTGAATCCACATGTTTGGGACTCACAATACATTAACTTGTATACAACATAAATACTAGGCACACTAAGTTCGATAATGTTGTGAACTTTTCATTTATCTTTTATAACCATAGAAAGTAATTCTTAAGTATTACATCAATTGTGCTATTCTCAGAAACTAGTACTCCTATGAACTGAAGAACAGATGAGCCAAACATCCCCGAAATAAATTTAAAAAAGAATGAAAAAGAAACTACACATCTAGACTGTTTGACAGTGCTAGCATGCACCATTTGGTTTCCTTCAGAAGTTTCAAGCTGTACAACAAATAAAGGTCACTGAACTGGTCTTGACTGCCCAGGTTCAGAATAGTTTAAAGTGAACTGTAATTGGTACCAAGACTATCACTTTTCTAGTACAATACAGATTTGATGGATTATGAATTCTTTAAACAACAGTTTTCTTCGAGAGAAGTGAAATACATACCAGAATTCTCAACTGATAAGAAAATTAAAGTCTTCACTCTTGGTATTTTCATGCCACGAAGAAAGCCACGTTGCACCCCATCCCTTCCCTCCCTTGTAACATTACCTCACGTTCCAACATGAAATCTTAGGTTTCTTATTAGCTCCATATCACGTCCCAGAGGAACAAGAAGTTTCAAACTTCAGAGTTTGAAACCAAGCAATCATAGTTACAAATGCATAATGAAAATACCAGTAAGGAAGCAGGGAAACATCACAGAAACACTGCTACACTGGAACATAAAGACTGTACTTCACTCACACCTGCACCACAAGCATTGCAATCCTGGGATATAGGCAACACCTGCAGCTAACTTTCTCTTTGAGGCAAAAATGCTTTTAGCAGCTGCAACTTGATATCCTGATCACCATATTTCAAGGGAAGCCATTCCCAGGCTGTATGTTTCTGTTCGTATTACAACAGATCCTAAGAGCTACTGAGACTTCTCTATCAACTTGCCCTGCTCTCTGAAACCCTCTGCAAGATCCAAATACACATTGAAGTGCTTGTTAACTTGTATAGCTGAGCCTAAATACAAGACAGTACTCTCTTCCAGAATTCACAGCAGATGTTATACAGGATGCCTAAGTCTCAGGCATTTGCTGGACTAGAATTTACTTAGCATTTATCCAGCAGTTGGGCAGGTATGCGATTCATTTGGTTATTTACCTACATTTAGGATATTCAGCCACCAGCTGTCTCTGCATTGCATGCAATTTAGGAAATGGCTGCAGTCTTTGCCCAAAGGACAATGGAAGGCACATTCATTCCTTTGTAATCTTCTGAATTAAAAGAACTATGTTTTAAACATCCAGTAGTCAAGTTATTAACTGCTTACCAAAGAATATTAATATTTCAATACTAAAAAATACTTACCATTTCCATAAATACACCATCACTGCAGCATTCATGTTTCACTAAATGCTTTGACAACTGCTGAAAATGTGGGGAACATCCTCGTTATAGAAATGTTAGGGAAGGTAACCTCATCTTTTAAGTACACGAGATGTCTACATTTGCTCTCAGTCTTAAAATGTACCCCAGAAAAACCACGCTGATGACGTGCATATGAGTTTATCGTTCCTTTTCCCGGCATACAGAGTCCATTCATTTGAAAGTCATAAAATATGTATTGTTTACTCTGCTTTCTGCTACTGTTAAACTGATATATTTTCATTCTATTGTTACATCATTTTCATCAATGGTAGAAAGGATTCATGTTGGTAATAAAGACTATAGCGATGTAAAAGGAAATATCCCCTTCAGTGCATCTACACTAACAGCTGAGAACAGTACAAAAGCCTAGCTGATGGTCAAGATTTTAAAAACATCTACATTACCTATCAAATAAGTAAAAGATTTCATTACAGTAAAACATTGAAAACAGCAGCATCTATACTCATACTACACTTGATAAGAGAACAGAACAGTGACCCAGATGTTAACACCCCATTTTTGTGACCATTGTGTTTAATGAGGTATGTTTCAACATTTTGCACTGAGTATATCTGATGAGAAGGAAGCAGATCAATGAAACATCTCCTTAAATACTTTCTGCAGTGCTTTTACGTCATCTGCACATTCACAGTAACTAACTGATTGATTACAAGTCACTGATATAGGCAATCATTCAAGCACATGAAGCAAAGATCGGAATCAGGGCTAGAACTTAGGAGCATCTGTTTCTCAAATATGGAGCCACTCAGTGAGAGCACAACACTCATCTGCCTGTTAGGCACATGGCAGCAGAGGCTTATTTATAGTTGCTCCTCAGGATGCTGTAATTTGTACTAAAATATGTATGACTGAATTACTCTTCAGTACGTGTATTTGAGAGTAACACAAGTTTTCCTCACCAATCCCCATGCTATTTCAAGCTGTAGCTAATACCAAGGATTTGTCCAAAAGGCAGTAGTCCCAGATGGGATGAAACCTGATCTTTATACAGCAGAAAGCAACTTTTACATTTTTTCAAGAATATTACACCAATACCACAAAGTGGAATTCTTGTTCACACATAGTGATATATGAGTATCTCATGAATATCAGAAGGGCACACAGTATTAGGGAACGTTCAGATGCAACTCAAAAGCTTGAAATCACACTTGGAAAATAATCTGTAAAAACATAGGCAACTTCTTTTACCACTGCTTCCCTCTCATGCACGCAACCCATCTTGAACAGACTGCTAACAAGAGCTATGTTCAGCCACTGCTTTAAAAGGCACCTAAAAGTTCTTGCTTGCTTACTCCCCATCAACTGCCCCTTTGCTCTTTCCTGCTGTGTATCTTGCACACCTGGCAGTCAATTGCTAGTTTCACATAATTAGTCTAATCTCTAACAGCTACATTATCACCTGCTCTGACCACAAATCCACAGCCCTCCCACCTCCTCCAATTAGCAAGTTCTTACTTGTTCCTTTCTAGCACGGAGTTGGGAAACAAATTCTATTAAGAAATTGACTCTTTCCTGAAACACGTTGCAGTTTACTACTTCCAGGCTGTGCTTCCAAATAAAACAAATCCACAGCAAATGCTCACAATGTGATGAGATAAAATACTGCACTTTTTTTAGTGACTGAGTGACTTGTGCACTTTAAGCCAGGACACACCCTTTTCTGCGCTTCATTACAATTCCTAGGCCTTAATAATCCAATTTTCAAAGGTTATGTAGATTAAAATTAGATTACTTGAAATGTTCTTGTTAATTGGTTTGTAATTGATCTGTACAACACAGCATCCCAAAGATATTAAGTTTTCTCCAGCAAAAAGTAATGTGATTGAATAAGGATGCATCTGTTCATAATTTAAAAACTTGAAAGTTTTACAAAGATGTTTTTTCTACCTAAATTCTCAGGGAGTGCATGATTCATATACAATTTCAGTGGGTGCAGTGACAGAAAGCAGTGTTGCACAACATCAAAAAAAATTGAGTACAGATTGAGCAAACAGGTTTATTTTGCCTAAGAATAATGACAGCGAAGATAAGTCATCAAGTATGTGAAAGTCTGGTGCAAAGAGACACGAACAGTCTGTCTTTGTTTCAAAGTACACATAGTAGAGGGCTTAAGATGCAGAAAATAAAGATTCCACAAATCTGCGAAGATTAGGCAAGAAGCGAAGCAAACCAAAAAAGCAACTTTCGGTTGGCAACAGTAATAAGCAAGGTACAGGCAAGGAAACTGGGAAGCTTCTATCATAGGGTGTTCTGGAGAAACCCTAGAGGAACAGGCAAGGAAACTGGGAAGCTTCTATCATAGGGTGTTCTGGAGAAACCCTAGAGGAATGTCTCTCTAGGACAGCCATACATAGAGAAGGACTCAGTCCAGTATATGTACACTGCAAACTGGAATTAGAAAGCAGCGGTACATGTGATGCTTGCAGATGCTACTGCTACAGTTCTAAGCCTCTTGCTTAGCTCTATGGCTTTGGGATAACCAGAGAAGTTGAAAAGCTTAAGGGAAATTCAGATCAAGTTTGCATCTGCAGGTTTTCCCTTGCAGTTAGTTGCCAGGTGAGAAGCTGGTGGTTTCTTTGGGTCTTGTAATCTGCAATTACTCTGGAAAAACAAACCTTTCATGAGTCTCTATGGAAGTGAATCTTTCTGTACAGATAACTAGGTATTTTCCTGCTCCTTTCTCACACAACAAAACAGAGGAAATATGCAGTAAAAGGCAAACATCATCCTGACGGGAGAACATGTCCATTAGAACAGAGAGGTATTGAAACTAAAATATACTAATATTAAATATGTCAGTCTAGATACTCAAATTGAGTGGTTGCTTTTTTTTTGTTAGTTTTTTTTTTTTTTTTTAAAGCACATTTCAGACTGCCAACAGTTGTGAAGTTCACATAAAGAAGCACCTAATCTACTTCTGGAAGCAATCTGAATTTACAAGGTCAGGGATTACTTGTGTAATTGAAGTATACTTTGAATATAATTGCAACAAAATAGGATTAGAAAAAAGTGAATCTTTCTGGTGGGGGGGGGGGGTTCTTTGGATTGTTTATTTTGTGGGGGAAGGGTGAGTTTCGGTGAGTAGAGGGTGGTAGTGGTGGTGATCTTAGGTACCTGATGTATACAGGCATCTCCAGAAATCTGCACTGAATACCTTGATCATATCCAGAAAAATTGTGATGATATTGAAACTTGAGACAAGTTTGTCAATATCTGAGTCCATGATAAATGAAGTCCTTTCAAATCCACTTCTTTCTCAAATAACCTAAAGCCCATGTCCTGCACGTGAAAGCCAAGATGGACTGGAAATCATCCATCCAAGTCACCAAGCCATGTTTCCTTCCAGCTTACTTCCTACAACATCATCATCTCAGGTGCCATTCTCTAAATCAAATTCCAGTACCTTTTGTGGGTAGCCTTCCAGTACTCTGGAATTCAACAAAAGTACTTGCATACAATTAACTTATTATTCAAATACTGTCAATTTTCAAATCAATAAAATAAAGGCAAAAAAATTGCTTCTATGTTCAACTCACTAGAATTATCTCCAGTATCAACATTCTTCTTCTATTTGCTGTCAAACCACTATCTCAGCTAGAGAAAACAGAGAAAACAATCTTCAAAAAGACTGTGAGACTTAGTTGCTGATACTATAAACCTGCCAGTTTAGGAGTACTTATTTTTGCACATATTGCAGAGAAAACAGATGTACCTTACTTTGCAGAAAGAGCAATAGACAAAGATGGTGAGAACTTATGGCCATATTTCAAATACAAAACATGAAAATTAAGACAAAAGTGACATCCTTGTTTTTTTACTTAAATTCTTTGGCAAATATGGAAAAACCTGACTTGCAGTCCTGGGTAGAAAATTCCTGAAACATCTTCCAGCAGTGCTTGCGAAGTGTTGACACTGACCTGCAGGGCCAGTTCTGAAATCCAGTAGCAGTTGTCTAAACAAACAGTGCACACTCACTAGAGTTCTTGTGCAAACAAACTATAAATATTACACCAGTGTTACAGATTTTGCATTTGTTCATCTCCTTAAACAAGCTTAAGATATACATATTTGAAGTGAACCAGCGTTCAACCGTACTTCAAACCTCCATTACAGTTTGTAGTTTTATGAGATAAAATATCATGTTACTTATTGAATCAATAATATTAACAGAAGATTGAACTTTTTCTTTTCTACAGCAAGGAAACTAAAATGATCTGTATTGGTAAAACAAATTTCACTTCAGTGGTCTACCTACCAACTTTCTCCATGTAGCCACATGCTATCTTTGTTTTGAGATTTTTGTGGTTTTGTTTTCTTTGTTTTTATCTCTTCAGTGCCTGAAAAGAGAAAACACATCCCTGATGTTTTCTTTTCTGTCTTATGGATTCTTAAACACTGGAAACTGACATAGGCAGATCCTGACAAGAAAGGCTTTCTCAGCATTTGCAATTACTCAAGTTCAGTTCACCGCAGAACAAGGCACTAGGCTGGAATTTCAGGGGTAGGTCATAATTACCTCCTGAGGTATTGGATCAGGGATCTTAATTTAGAGAGATGTGATGAGCTGGACCAAAATCTGTCTTTTCCTGCATGCTGAAAAGTTTTCCAAAAATCATAGAACTACGGCAGCAATAATATCATTTCCTTTTCTGGCCTATAAATTTTTAGAGGTCTCTAAAAAGTACATAATTCTCAAATTCCACAGAATTGTTCATAAAGACTACAGAGGTTTTATTTTATTTCATATAGGTTTTTAAGATTGCTAAATTGTAATACGTTCTTACATGCAGGAAGCTAAAATCTTCTAAATCTATGGTTATTTTAAAAAACAAAGATAATAACTGTGAGTAAACATTTTTTCATTGTAAAACACTAAACTCCTATATAAAGGACTGTGGGATAAGGACCTAAGGTTTAACCTTGCCAGATGCTGATTTCAGCAGTAACATTGACACTCTCAAGAGAAACTTTACAGGAAAATTAATTTTCAGGGTTCAGTTATTTTCATAAAAGCCAAAGACATTTTTGTGATGAATTTTGCATTTGGGCTTTGAATTTTGAACGATTGGTAACAAATGCTTCAGTTTGCCTGATACAACACTCACCTGATCTGAAATAACAAGTTTCCTATGTGATTAGTCTATGTAAATAACACCATGAATCCACCCTAAGCAAACCACCTCTACTTTAGTAGTTTCAAATATTCCTACTTCTGCCAATCATGTTTCCAGAAGTGAGATGAACATGACCTTTGGGTAAAAGCCCAGCAGTTTTCCTTCTTCCTTGGAAAAAACTCCTTTTATATTTTGTTAGGATACAAATGTGTTAGTTTGACATGATGTCGGTCAAACTCTGCAGGTTATAAGGCCATACTTTGTTTATCTTCAGTTCTGATATTAAACAGTGCTGAGATTGAAAAGCAGGTATCTGAATTTCAAGATTAGTATTTGAGATTCATAAATGCAGTATTTGTGAACATGCCCTATGATTATTAATTATCTGTCCTTTATTTTATTAATATCAGTAAATTACAAATGTATTAAAGTAATCTATCAAAATTTCATAAAATTTCAAGATTCTGAGATCCATATCTTAGAGCAGAAAGAGTCCAGTTTTAGCCCCAGTCCTATCTCATTTTCTAATTTGGAAATTCATGAGAATTGGCATTATTACATGCCAATTCAAAATACTATAGGAGTTCCATAGACTATGCAAGAAAAAACTGAATCTGATCTGCTAAGGATTTTCCCATCGTTTTCTTATGCCAGCCATAATAGGCAAATTGTGCATTCATAATTTACTGTGTTTTAGAAATACTTGTAGCTAACATCCATCTCTTGAGAACAAAACCACGTGTATGAAAAAAATAAACCGTTTGTGTTGAGTTTGCTATTTCTTCTAAAATTTACTCCTAAAATTACTACCTAAAGCTATGTTGATTCCTCCCCCTCCTCCTTCTTTTTCGATTTTGAAATTAAATAAGGTTTATGAACACTTTTCCCAAAGTTCTGTGAAATTTCATCTTGGTTTTAATCAAGATTTTACTGTCAAACTGACTAGGTACCATTCACTAGCTCCTCAGCAACATCACCAGTTTCAGAGGACTCAGTGGCAAGTTAAAGATGAAATTACACCGGAGTACATACTGCACAATTACTATCTTTGATTATACACCATGAGGCAAATACACTATAGACATAAGTAGATTCCCATGGAAGTCATTTTTATCTTCTCGAGCCAAATCAGTATTAAGGCAGATTTATTTTTCAGATGTCAAAAGGGATTGCTTCTATATGCTGTGTTTTCAGCTTGTGTCAGCTCCCAAAATGGAAGAAAACAAGCATATTTGGCCACAATTGCAAAATGAACTCCAACCTTGCTAAAAAACTGCAGTAATTGTAGAATTAAATATACATCAGAAGTTATTATTACTTTGCTAAGTAAATCTCAATTAAAAGTGCCATAGACCGAGTTGCAGATTTTAAAAGGACGTGAGAGTTATGGAAAGTGTGTTGACTTCCTAGTCTGATTACTGCAACACAGTACAGTTGAGGGTGTCTTGCTGAATTATTTAAAAGTACTACATTTGAGTCAAAATATAACAGTTTTCCTGATTAATGGTAAATGTAGTTAAATATTCTTCAACCAAGTTATAATAAGCAGCTGGTGTAATAACTCATGGACATCTTCAGAATTTCCATCATAAAATGCCAAGTCTGCTTCACTCTTGAGAGACTGACTTCTTGACGTTTTTCAGGAGCTCCTAAGGGGTAGCTAGGGGTAGGTACTGCTAGTGGTTAGGTGCATAGGGCAGCTTCTTTCTAGCTGTAAATTTGTTGCCTACATATACCTGGTGGTCAGGGAGCCTGCCTCCAAGCATATCAATGGTAGAATTGTCTCAGCTTCCTTCCTGGCGGAAGGAAAGTTGAAGCCACCTGTAAGGGTACTATTTAGAGAACCCGTCTAACAGTATGTACCCAAGGCATACCCATACTCAACATTTATCAGTGGTCCTGGAATCAGAGCAGTTCATGGACAGCCAAACCCCGCTCCTTCATTCCTAACCCTGCACAGCTCAATAATGTAGACATACTCTATTGTCCTCCTTCAGAATGCTTTTCTATTTAGCAGTGCCCCAAACCCTCACAACCAATAAACTTATATTTGATATACATAGAAGCCTGGGTCATGGAGAAAAAGTTACGGATGCACAACTCATTTAAAGCATTTCAATAAAACATCAAAACTGTCAGTCACTCTCAATTTTCTTGTTCTCTCCCCTTTTCATAAGGCTTATCGGACAGATGTAGTTCAAAATAGATGGTCATGTCCCACGGGAAACTTTCTGCAAATCCACAAAAGCCAGCAGACACAGCTACATTCCAGCAGCCATGTGCTACACTGCTGGGCACTGAACTGAGCTTGTCTAGCAACTGCCTTAACAAGAACCTCATTCCTTTAATAAAAGCAATTATCCTTTTGAAAGCACAACAAGACATGAAAGTTTGATACACGTCAAATTTCTTCACCGAGTAACCAAAATATTTGTTGAAATTAGCAACAGTTTTGGCAGGTTTGGAAGAAATTCTCAGACAGAACTTTATAAAATAGAATAATTTGCTAAGTGACCAGCTCTCCAGAGGGTCTGATCAAGTTATGAGATGAAACTGTTTGAAATTTAATAAAGGACTGATCTTTTTATTCTTAACATATCTCAAAGTCTGAATGCCTTTAAAGGAAAACCTTTGTTATTCTCAGCTTCAGTTTTAGAGTTTCGTAGCTTGAAAATTCAGCTCTCTAGGTCTTCTTGAAAAATGTCCAAATAGAATTTTTTGCAGCAGCTGTTTATTTTTTTGCTATCCACTGGAATAATGGACTTGGAGTCCAAAGTAAGAAGAAGAAAAAGATACTGACTAAAGTTAAATTTTACCCCTTCTTCCTTTTAAACTTAGAGGCATTTAATAAATAAGAACTAACTTGTAACCACATTGACTTTCAGTTTTGTTGTACAGGTGTCCTATGACATTTAGAATGAGTTATAAAGAAAAATAGCTAATCAAAAAGCTAATAGACAATGTATAGACACTAGAAAATCATAGAATACTAAATCACAGATACTAAAATCATACAATTCTTCAGACAAATCTGTTGTACACAACATAATTTGGAAAATTAAGTGTGTGACAAAAGCAGAACACAATAATGGGCAGAGATGAATGGTTGAATTTGAGGTAGGGCTGTGTCATTATGGCGATGGCAGGCTTGCTCTCGGTTTTAAGTTTCAATGAGAAAAATAAAACAAAATTCTGTTGGGGGGAAACAGGAAGGGAGCTAATAAAGCCAGAGGGAAATTAAAACTTGGTCTTTCTTATTTCACTACAAAAAAATTTAAGAGGTTTGCTTTTGGGACTAAAGTAACTATTTATGATCAAAGTTCCCACCTTAAAAATAATACATATCCATAATTCAACATGCGCCTCACTTTTGAATTCTCCCCCAAAGCTATTGCCAGGTTTGATACTAGTCCATTACCTGAGGACATAGCACAATCTGCCGTGTTCCACCATGTGGTGATCAAGATCGTGGTTTCCTTTCCAGCCTCTGATCAAGGGTGAGGCTTATAAGGAGGTTACCATGGTTCATCAGCTGCACCATGGGTGCTCACCTTCCCTGAAACAATTCTGAGTGGGGCTCACAGTCCCTTTAACACCAACAGCCTCACTCGCCTCAGCTAAGAAAACACATTTATCAGCTCAGCTGCCATGAAGAAACTTGTTCTGTAATGCTCAGTAACTGCAGTGCTCGGTACCTGGAATAGAAATGTTACAACTCAAAATTCATTGTACTGAAGAAGATCAAAGCTTCAAATCAAGAAAATCTTTTTTTCCAGTGACATTACTTCATTTACTAAACTAAATAATCAGTTTATGGTAACCTTAACAATTTGAAAATGGTGGGTCAGCCACATTGAGAGGAAAATGAGTTCAGTGACCTGGCTAGTTGATTGAAGCATTCCCCCTTTAATGATGAGCATTAGTTTATTAGGACCTAAGTTTAGTTGAAACCAGATGTTTCTAATTTTTTTATTTTTTTTTTATTTTTTTTTTTTTTAGGACAATCTCACTGCAATGGCTCCAGTAGACTGTATTTCAGCCCTGGGTAAATACACAGCTCGGAAGTTGATTAAACTACAGATCAACTCGTAAAATTATTCATAATTCATAGCCTACATTCCTTGCTGAGTTTGAGATTACATCACTCATTTGAGACACTGAAGATTGTGATGTCTTCTTATATTTATATCAGACCTCTATTGCCTAGGAATAGCACCTGACCTTTTTGATTGTTTACAGCAGAAGGCGGCTATAGCCTTGTTAAAGGGGGTTTATTTCCTATCTTTCAGAGAAACTCTGAAATCACTTAAACCAGTATAAACCTGTCATAATTTCTTTACGTTACTAGAGCCCTCACATTTCTGTCTCCTTTATAGCACAGAGACAGAAATAAGTTAACAACACTTCAACACTAAGCAAAGCAAATAAATAACTTTAATTCCCAAACCCTATGCCACATCACATTCTAGGAGACTCCTATCCTGATTAGAAGCTACTAGACCTTTTGATGCTGCAGGACAAGCCACAAGATAAAGAAAACATACACATTTCCCTTCTTGCTTGCTTCATGCTGATCAGAAAGGAAATGACAAACAGATGCCCCTATGACCCACTGTTCCCCTGAGGTGACCAATCCAAGTGTAACATGTGGTCACCTCATTTGGAAAAGAGCCAAAGCCTGTTCTCTTTAATTGGCCAAACAGTCCCCTACAGCTGCAACAGATTAGGGACAAATTCTCTTCAAATAAAGCTGCACTTTTTCTTCCCTCTACCTCTCCCCTAAATAGAAGGGAGGGTGAGCTGGGGAGAAATAAGGCCTGGAGAAACATATGTGCATACGCATATAAGTAAAGTTAATAAAAGTGTCAGGTAGGCAAACAAAATACCATTTATTATTAAATGGCAATAAAAGTCCACGTTGATGTGTATAAGGAAGCAGGCAATGAGAGAGCTCAAGAGAGGGTGGTAGTATCTCATGAATCATTACAAAGGTTTGCTCTGATTTTTCATATCAGACTTGGTGACTGTAGGGAGGTAGGAGGGGGTGCAAACATCTGTAATTTCAAGTCCTAAGCCCTTTTTTTCCAGTTCTGTGCTGAAAGAGCATAAACCCAGCATTGCTAGGCAAGAATTTGCTTCAAAAAGAAGTCTAAGCTCTGCCCACCATCTCAGAAAGAATTTTCACTAAGTATGGCCTGGTAGTTATGCTATTAGCAGTTATTTTCAGGAGAAAAAAGAATACTTTAAATAATATAGTTTAAAGATTAAGGCATCTTCAGGGCAGAAGCAGGTTGTTCATTTATATAGACATCTGTTATTTGAGAAACTTCTGATGGAATGGCTATATTTGGCAGCCATTCAGTTTTCAAATAAGTTTTCATCTATTCATTATAGTCTCCGATTTTCACAAAACAAAGCTCATTTTCCTAGACTTGCAAAAGCTGAGTTTTGGTGTAGCCCCTTTTATCCTCTCAAACACTCCTTAGTGTTTTTCTTTCACTCCATACTCCTAGTCTTGAGAGTGGATTATTAACTCTTCAGGGGATATACAAAGAATGTAGCATGGACATATCTTGGGACTGGCAGGCACATCAGTGTCAATGGTTCTGGGGCCCCAATAAATGCTGAACTATTCTTGCTGAATACACTCTTCAAGATCTCCACAAAAATCCTGAATGTTTTTGGAGATTGCTACCTAAAGTCTGAAGTAACATAAAGATTATTGCTCCCACTAAAGGCAAAGGGAATGTCATCTTCCTTTACCTATCATTTATTAGGAGACTGGTTGCAACACCAATGCAGGATGTGAGGATGACCATATATCTAACATTATTCTAAACTATTTTTGGGGGAAAAAAATAAAAAAATAAAAAATAAAATACTTTTGCTGTGTGCACTGTTATACTTGGCTAAGAAGAATTACTATTCTGTTTTGGGACTGATTTGATTGCCCCATGCCCACAGGACAAATTAAGATATAGTCAGTCCTCTAAACATATTCAGATTCTAAATGGCCAAAACGATTACTCAGATGTAGAAAATGTTCCAACTAAATTTTTTTAGATATTCTCCACATCTAATTTGTTGATTACAGTCCCACAACACAGGATCAAACATTCATAAAAATAATTCAAGTGGAGCTGTTACTGTGTCTTTAAGAAAACATTTAAAAATCTGCAGATAAATTTGTTTATTTTACTGCAAGGAAGAATGCTAGTAAGAAAGTAGAAAGTAGAAGTAGAAAGCTCTGAGGCCAAGAGCAAACAGCTGCATATAGGTTAGCAATATGAATGTGTTCAGCTATTGGTAAGATTTGAAAGTGCTCAGAGCAATGTACTTTGCTTGAAGACCTTTTTCACTCCCAAAAGATTAGACAGAATGAGAATGATCTCCTCTTGCTTTGGGGTATCAGAGCATTTAATCCTCCTAATTCTTATTTAATATCTAATTTGTTTGTGCCAAAAAAAAAAATTCTGAGGAGGCAGGGAATCAAAGAACAGCAAAGGATTACCTAAGACATTGTGGAGATAAGATCTTTTAGAAGACTTCCAATACTTTCAAGAAACCTGTCCAGTTCTTCTTGTCCACACAAAAATATTTTCCCTTCTCTGTATACATTAGCATTGACTGGTTTTATATGTGTCCCTTACAGTATGTATATATGCCTATAAATATTATGCAGCTTCTTCAGCCTCAGTTCATAGGCATTTACTGCATATTTATCACAAAAAGAAAAAAAACCACGTCTTGCATTGCTAAATACAGCCTTTTCCTTGGGCAGCAAAATGGTTTTAAATCAATTTTTGAATAGGATGCCAAAGGGGTGGGAATGGGATGAGCCTAGCACATGATCACATCATTCTCAGCTTGCCATTGTTCCATGAGCAGACACAGGGAATAGAAGGGTGCTCTGAGCTACAAACAATTGTTGGAATCATTCACACATGATGAGATCCTTCAGACAAAACCTCTAGGCTTCTTCGTGTTGATTTTTCCTGTACTCAGCTAAACTTGAAGCATTTTATATTGGGAAAAATGAACACTGAGAAATTCTTTGGTGGGCATATGTTCATGCAATCCTTCATCTTTCCTCCACAGTTACCAAAGAGAAATTGGTCATATATGGATTTCTCTCCTTAGAGTGTTAATTATATTCATTCCATATGACTACCAGCATTTTGTCATACACAGGGCTACATCATCCAGTGGAAAATCATCGAAGGCAAAAGAATAATTAGTAAATAGGTACAATGCAAAAATATTCAAGGGTTTTTCCCTTTCTGCTCCTGGCTTACTACAGTTTGATACACGAACAACTGAATGTACAGCTTTGAAACTGCAGTGACAGACATTTCATACACATTTCACAAAAGCTTATGGGATAGTACCTCAGTTTATCTTCTCATTATATATCACGAATATGATCATCAGTTCTTTTCCATGTTGATATGCAGGTTCTGCAAGTTAAAAAGTAATGAAGCTTTGCCCCACTTATTGTCTCTTTAACTTTTTTTTCTTTTCCTTCAGCCATGGCTACAAAATTCCCACTGTTCTTCCAGGACACAGATTAGATCAGTTTGGTCAAACCACAGGACCGCAGAGGAACCAGCAGACTCCATCTGCCTTGCGTTCCTCAGAGACAGTAAGAGCTTCATCTGCGCTTCACTTCACCTGCAGCAGCCACGCTTCCACAGTTGCAGAGGCAAAAATAATACCCATCCCATTACACTTGTTATGTCTATTTCTCATACCTCATTCTTGGCTTCTTTGTCTGAAGCTTTTGCTATACTGCTGGGTAGACAGTACCATAGATGATGACATCATGATATGGGTTTTTTGGTGTAGAAAAACAAGATCTTTTCTATAAAAGGTTGTCTTGGATACATTCTTGACCAGTTTTCTATTATAAACAAAATCAAATTTATGCAAACAACATATATACAACCTCCTACTGAAAGCATTCTGAATTTATATTTTTTGATTTTTGAATGTAAAAAAGCCACCTTCTTGCTGACGTTATTGCCTAAACTGTACCTTTATGAGCTAGTAATTTTGAATAACTCAAAGCATGTGAAAACTGACCTGTATTTGTGGATTAGATTCTAGTTCTAATTATTTGTATCCTAATTTTTATTTTTTTTTAAATACTCCCATTTGTTAAAAAATATTGGGTAGGTGCAGAGATGGTTTTGTGATACTTTTTGGTAAAATCCATCTTCAGAAATTTGATGTTGCAGTACTGGATGTTAAGGAGCCTCTCTTCATGAATCAACAAATATGCTATCATGGTAATCAATATAGTCCTTACATTGCTATCAATAATAACCGAGTCTGTGAAATTCCTGAGATGTTTTTTGGCCTGCCTCATTTGATGGGAACTGTGAATAATAAATTCTGCTGCAAAACGGTTTGAATCCAGTTCTGTGCAAGCTGTGCAGTCACTTTCAGCAGGACTCAGCCATATAGGCTAAGCCTCAAGGCAATAGCAGCTCTGTATTTCATTTTGGTAGAATTTGTTGTTATTATTTTCTGGACAGACCCAGCCATGTAGACAGGTTACCCAGGTAATTAGGAGATGTCAGTGCAGGCAGTTATCTGCTTCCTTCCCCCAGAAAGAAGGATAAGGCAATAACCATTTGTTAAAGCACAGTTAACAGACTGCATGGAAAACCTGTTCATTGCAGTTGTTATCTTTCTTATAACAGCACCTCAAAGAAAGACCCCAGATAACTGAAGATGACTAATGTGTTATAGAAAAGTGTATGTAGGAAAATGAGTGAATCCAACTGACCAAATCCTGTATCAGAACAATGCAATTCTATCATACGTTCTCAAAATCCTGAGGAATTCTGCCCAGTTCCTCTGGCTCTCACTGGTGCCATACGCTTTAACACTCATTCTTGGAGCAGGTTACTATCAATGTGTTTTCTCACAGAAAACATGACAAAAATCACTCTACAGAATGTCACTGCTTCTTGCAGAGTTCACTAGCCTACAACACTATATGGCCATGAAGTTTTGCAGGGAACTCTAGATCAATTGCAGCTCTTGACATTTATCTAACTTGAATGCTAGAGAATACACGATTGGTTTGATTTCTATCTGTTACCAGCTAAATGGATCAATAAGACTCTTTTTTCCCCCCAGTGATAGAGGGTCTACACTTGACACCTTCTTTTAAAGTTGCGCAGACAGTTTCACTCAAACTGCAGTGCTCAGCAACCTCCAATATCCTAGCAGTACCCAGCAGTTCTGTTGTTAATGGATGGTTCAAATCTCTATTCCAGACCCTTTTTTTTTTTTTTTTTTTTAAACAGGTTTAAAATGCAGCTGTAAAAATCGCTTTGGGATGAACCTTGGCATGCTGAGCTGAGCCTCTCTTCACGCCTGGCCCCAGCCTCTCTAAAATTTGAATTTAGATTTATTCTGCCTGGAGATAGAGGAAGGACAGCAAATAATGAAAATAATCTATTCCTGAACTAATAGGCATACACCAAGCCATCAGATATCAGGTCTGTGGTTTGACTATATATTAAAAAAAAAAAAACAGATAACATGTATTTGTAAGTGCCAGACTCCAAAATCTTTACAGCATTAAAAGAAAAGATTTAACAGGTAAGTCGTTGTTAAAGGTCATACATCTGAAAAATATCCCCCATCACCAAGTCAGGATTCTCCTTCAGGCCATCTCTACACCAGTCCACGGAGCTACTGAGGGTGCAAGGATAACCTGAGGAGCTAGCTGGGGCTGAAAGTACTATAGCAGCATACTTTAACATACTGTTTTTATCAGTAGCAGATCAATACAATTATGCATACTGCATATATTTCAGTGGATTGGAACATACCATCATGTACCTATTTGGGTACCTCTACTTGATCAGTAATGAGTTCATTCTCCAAGTGATGCAAAACAGAGCTAGACAGGTAGGCAGTCAATTGTCACAGACATATTTTAGAAAAAGGGTAATAATATGTGCTGTCAATATGATGTATTCTCAGGGTTTATGGCAGTGATACAATCAGCAAACTACATCATTTTTAGAGTTAGCCTTCACTGGCACTGGAAATAATTAGCTATCAACCTGATCTCAACTATCAGAGCCCATGAATAGGATTCTGTCAAGTACACATTTAGCTATTCCAGCAGCCCTTCCTTATGCCTGCAGCATTAAGATGCAATGGAAAGCACCCTCAGCTGCAATCCAGAATTTCTATGCTTTTGGTTTCAATTACAATTCACAGCCATATTTGCTAATACCTATTAGGATTATGAATATCAGACAACAAATGCTAAATGGTGACATCTTAATTCTTAAAATATTTATAGAAAAAAACTTGTATTGCTTCAGAAAGATCTAAAACTTGTACTGTCAAGGCTAGAGGCAAATAAAAGAATTGGAGACAAAAGATGTACTGAAACATCAACACGAGAAGGTGTTTTCACCTGACACACACATCGCCTCAAGAGGTGATGATATTTTTGGAAATTTCTTAGGACCAGGTGGAACATCATCCTCTCTTCGACAGCAACTGTATGGCTTACATTAGGCTGGTGCACATAAAAATGCAATGGGCAGTTGTGAACTCGTCCTTCAAACAACAAATTCAGCCATAATCAGTATATGCTTTGTCATAGATTTCAAGCCCTTTTTCTCATCTATCTTACTGCTAACCGACAAAACGAATCAGCATTTTACAAGGTATTACAATGCTTTGTCTTTAGCAATTATGTGCAGCAGTGAGTTCCACAAATTAATTTAAGAAAATGTACTTCATTTTGCATTTACACATCAGCATTGTGTACAAATTAAATAAAAGCAGTTTTAGTAATATTCACTCCTCATGCCTTCACAGATAGATAAGCAATCCTATTTGTATCACTCCTGTTTAACAGACTTAATCTTTCCCTTCCTTCTTTGTATGGGGGAGACTTAGAGACTTCATAATTCTTCACGTTTTTAATCAGCGTGTACTCCTGAGCTTCAAAGTTAAATTTTTAAAACACACTTTCTCTCTTCAAGAACTTTCTTGTAACTTGTCTTCATGTGATGGAAATATTAATGTTTTGCTAAAAGAAGTTAAATGCTAAAGTATCAAGATCTTTAGTGAAATAGTGTCTTTTTTAAAAAAACTGCTTCTGTGCTCTTTCTTAAGTTATTCTGAGCTTTGCAGCTGCAATTCGCACCTTACAGCATGGGTCCACAGAACAGAATGGAGTTCCAGCTATGACACTGTGGTGCTCTTGCTCTAAAATCTTTATCCCAGAATTCCTATGGTCTGAAGGGACAGAAACATACTCCCAATCCTTTTCATTTGAGGAAGCCAATCTAGGACAAATTCCAGTGTCTTTCATCATCTATTTAAAATATGTGAAGTGTAGAATCCAGGAAAGAGCATGTTATAAATTCTTTGCGGAAGGAAAAGGACTGCAATGCTACAGCATGCAGCAGCCAGAGCTGCATGCAAGGCATACCAAAGATGGCTATAAGGACATCTCTGCTTTTCTCTTGTCACTATATAAACAGCGAACTCCATTGCTAAGCACCAATAGGAAAGTTATCATCAAAAAAAGGCAGTAACTATTATTTTGAATGAGGTCAAGGTGAGGAGAAATACATACATCTATATATATATATATAAATATGGTAAAGTTATAAATTTGAAAACTTGTAAGTATAGTTGATTTATTTAAAACGTAGCAGTCTTTCAGTTAAAGGTTTGCAGAATCACTGTATCGAAACAGTGACACATCATGACAAGAAACACAATAAGTTGATAATTAAGTTCACTTCAACTTTCCATTGGGAAGCTTGGGTCAGGTTCTTACAATCTAACACTTGCCACTATCTGGGGTAAATGAATTGTTCCTTACAGCTCTAATCATGATGTACAACACAATTTTGACCATGGCTGTTTCCTCTCTGTCAGACAACCATCCATAGCTGCAGTTGGAACCCATGTGCACAACTTGACATTTTGTCAGTGCCACTTCTCCCTGCATGACTGCTGATCTGATTAGAAAAAGGAATTTGCCTTGGTGAAAGGCATGTGTTCCATTTCCTGCCCCTGGCAGCAACCAGCCCCGCAGGGTTCCACCAGCAGCTCATGTTCAGCAAGACCTTGCATCAGCCTTCCTCTCACCCAGAGCTTGCAAAGAGGAAGAAAAAGTTGTTAAAAAGAAAAAAGAAGGGAGCTGGGGGTAGGGGGCAGAATTCAAGTAAACAGCCTAAGAAATTAATAGCGACTATGAATAAATCTCCATCCCTAATCCCTCTTCATTTTAGAGCAGCTTTCAGTGTAGGATGAACACATAAAAACAAAGTTTACATGGCCCAAAAGGGAAGAGCCAAGGGAGACGATGAACTTCCATGCTAGGATTTTAGCAAAACTGTGCATAGAAAGCAACAGATTTTAATTATTACACATCATAGCAATAACCCAAATTTCTTTTGCTGAGTGGCTATAGAACAGTCTGCAGAAAACTGGAATGTTTCTTAAGCAACTACCCCAATGGCACTGATCCCAAACATAGGAAAGCAAGGCTTTTCCAGGATAGCCCTCCCCAAACATCTTTGCTGTTTGACACAAGCTGCTGCAGCCAGCAGTTTATTCTATATGGTTCAAATAAACCATGAAAAAGGAGGACATGGAGAACAAAAAAAGGCAGAAGAAGAAGAAAGAAAAAAAGGAAACAGAGACTGAGACAAGGATGCCCTTCAACTAGCAGGATTTATCATTCATACTCATACTCTTTAAGCACCATACTTGTTGCTACCGAGAATGAGAAGGAGAAGGTAGCATATAAACGTAATTTAATTTCTTTATCCATTTTTTCAGATGCATTTTGGATTAAAAAACCAAAACAACAACAACAAAAAAAAAAAAAAAAAAAAAAAAAAAACCATGAGAAACAGTAACGTGGTTACAATTATACACAGGTTGCTCCAAAAGTAATGCCTCCTACTTATTTCTATGGAAATTACAACAGATACACAATAACACTGTTTGATAGAGCGAATTCTCAGCTACAAAACACTCTTTTTCAACATAGCCACCACCATTAGCTATGCATTTTTGCCAGCAATGAACAAAGCCTGCATGCTGCACTTGTAAAAATCTGCATGGCCTTCTGGAACATGGCTTGTTTTTCATGTTACTGTCACCAATGCTGGAACGCACCACCCACTACCTCACTGTACTCACATTCACGGTTGGGTCGCCAGAAACGTTCAGCAAGAGTCAATGAATGTTAGCGAGTGCCATTTTTTCTGCATTGCAGAATTCAATGACACACCTTTGCTCCATTCGCACTTCCATGTCAGACGCCATTTATCAGACTGCCCCTCTGCTGCCATCTGTAACACAGCAACAGAATGTAGCAGAATATGGGCAGGAAGGTTCAGCCTCTACTGCCGTACCACCACTATCTGCCTCTGAGGCTGTGGGCCAACACAATAAAACAGGAGGCATTACTTTTGAAGCAGCTCTTGTCCATTCACATGTTTAAAGTCTGCTTTGTATCGGTATGGAAATGTAATCTAAGATTTTTATAAGAGATTTTCATACGTGCACACATTAAACAGAAGTCCAAGAACCTTTTTTTTATTTATGACAGGAGGACATAGTAGATAATAAATGTTCTTCCTGTCCAAAGATGTAGCTGAGCAAGAGACATAAATCCTTTTCTAAAGCCAGGTTTCTGAAACAGAGAAGTGTTGGACTGGATTCTATTTTGGATATATGAGACACCTCTTTCATGGGATTCAGGTTTTGTAAACAGGGATAGACAGTTCCAGGGAGTGCTCTCTAGCTTGTATCTAAGGCTGAGCAAAAGACAGTTTGGACCAAATCAGTCTAATTCAAATTATGAAAAGAGGGCAGTGTTTATTATCTACAGGCTTGTTTAGTCTTTCATGTATATTATTGGCAGCATTATCTCCTGCACTAATTGTATCAAGACATATCTGAGATTAAGACTAACTTGCTTAGTTTACTCAGAGAATGAACAATAAGAAAATAAATAAATAAAAATATAGCAACATCAGTGGGAATCAATTCACATAATCTGTTTATAAGTAGTAACAACTTCCATGGAATTAGGAGATGAAGTTCTCTGTGTCATCAGTTCAAAAAACAAATTGCAAAATCTCAAATGAACACCTTTTACTGGCACGGAAAGAGAGAGAACTCTGAATTCATTCCCAAATGCCAATTCCATAATTTGTCTCCATCTCCCATTACAGTTTTCATCAGGTATGGCAAATTGAATAGGGTCCACTAAAGCCAAAAGTAAGGCTGAGAATACCAACCCTTGTCATTTAAAATGTAAATATTTTTACTTACAACAAGCCTGAACTAAGCACAAAAGGTGGATGTTTTTATAGCTCACTGCCAATTCAATGAGCCTTGTAAATCCATCTTTAGCACGGCAAGGAAAGAGAGAAAACAAGGAGGAAAGAATAGCATTGATCAGGCTAAGTCAGGACAGCATTCAGCAAGAAAAGGAAAAGCAAATGCTTAAGCTGCGCTCTAAACAAAAGATGCTAACAAGGCTGTTACATTGTAACTGCCGCTCAATGACTGGAGGCGACATGACTTGGGTGTTCCTACAGCACAGTTGTTTTGTTTGGACGCCTACAGCAAATGGCAAGGTCAGAAGCTTTGAGGGGGTGGAAGACTACTTCTCCAACTCAGATGTGGTTCTTTTCATGACATTTGAAGGACACAGATGAGGTAATTTAAGTAAACTTTTTTATTGATTTCTTTATTTACCCAACAAACAAAACCAATGTTTGTATCTTCTGGTACTTCTCATGAATATTAAATCACACTGAAAAAAGACCCCAAACATTTAAATAGAACTATATATATAATTAAGAGAGCCACTGAAGAATTGCTGAAGCACAATTATATGTCCATAATTTGGAAGCAATGATTGTACTGACTTAAAATAATTCTAACTGGTTTAATGACTTTCAGAATGAATGGCAAATTGATAATAAACAATTTTGCTTTGATAGCATTACAATGGGAGGATTCTTCCAGATCAATTCCTATTTCCTCCACAAAAGAGGTTTGCAGATAGTAATTGCAGAAAACACATCTCTACTGTCAGAGCAGATCAGCTTTTGTCTTTGAAATTGCATCAGCTCACTTTCTTCAGATGCTGTTTTCCATATAAAGCAGTGCAAGTGTTACATAGCTGCACAGTGGGATTGTACTAGGGGCCCCTGGAAGAAACAATGCAGCTATTATATGATCTGTGCACTCAATGTGCAAGTCTACCATATACTCGACCTGGAACCTTATTGTTTTTAAGGATAATGCTGACCAAAGCGAGTATTTTACACAGTCCTGGAAAATAAGCCAAATGTAAAACAATTTTCATCTGTTGAAGTCAAAAGCTCAAGAGATAGCATTGCCCTTTCATCATGACTCCTGCCTCAAGAAGCAGGACAGTAAAATAGTATCAGTCTGCCAGGTATTTTATTCCTTTCAAAATTACATTTGTAAGAGACTGAAATTTTCCAGGGGTGAAATCTTTAAAAGCTCTGACACAGACCTTCATATGCTAACACAAACCATGCAATCTCACTAGCAATGTCTTTGGTGTGATGATAGCACTTTACTGTTTGTAACTGAAGAAGCTGTTGCATGTTAGAGAGGAGTAAACCCTAGAAAGTCCTGTTGTGTAAGAAAGCAACATTAGCTGCTAAACGAGAGAAAAAACAACAGCAAAAGGCATCAACAGAAAGAGAATAAACAGTATGCACCACAGAGGCAAAAGCACAGCCACACATGTTTCTGATGGTTACATGGGCACATGAATATTTCTGAGGTTGTATCAGAAGCCTTACTACATCAACTGAAAATTAACAACAGATCTTCCCATCCCTCTTGCATTTGCAAGAAATCAAAATGCCTAAAATGAGACACTTCAAAATCTTCCAAATCCTTGGGGGTGTTGTATGATCCACTATCGTAAATACATAGCTCAGTGTACAAAATAGGAAATCAAGAGCTGTTATTACTTCACTAGCTTTTAAAGATAAGGTTCAGCCAACTTCTCAGCATACCAGCTGCTAGTTTGAAATGTACTGCTGGCTTTCCAGGAGCAAATACTGATTTCATATAGAATATTAGGATTTTTGAATGAAAGACAAGATGCCAGTGAAGCTTTTTGGACATACTGTTATGTTGCTGTTAATATGAATGTCTCATGTCCAACACTGGCACTGTATGATTTTAGTTAATGTGAGTGCTGACCTATCCCACCACTACTCCAGTTTTACTCTTCACTACAATCTGAGGAACGTCACCTACTAAATTAGACAATTAAAATCACAACGTCTTTCAAACTGAAAGGTCTCATGTACTGCAGATTCCAGTGCAACTTAAATAATAGAATTATTAGAACACAGAATGTTTTAGTTTAGTAATAAAAGTATTTTTCTGACTGTAAAATACCCAGAAACATTCTGGACTGTTCTGTTCATGATATTCATTCCTTCCATATAGTATTTAAGCTAACTAAAAAATTGAAGGCTTCTGTTTCACTGCTGAAATGAATAAGATTCATTAAATGCACTTCACTACACTTTACTGCCATTGGGTCTGGCAACAGCAAAGAGGCATAGCGAAGATCCCTACACTACTGAAGTACATATTGAAGATTTCTTGAAGTGAGAAGTAAATGAGGTTTGCAAGGGAACTGCATCTAGCAAGCAGTGGTGCTCAGTAACATAACTGCCATTCTCTCCCAGCTGTGCATTCTCTCCCAACAGTGCATCTTTGAGCTGGGTAACATTTCACTCTCCTTTTGTCTGTTTTGACAGTTTATATCATCATGCTTCAGGTCACCAACTCTTGCATGCTGTGATGGTGTAACTATTGACAAGATCAGTCAGATGCTATCAGTGCTATTATCTGTAATAGATAATAGTGACTGTAATAGAATGTAATAAATAATAGTGACAATAGCTAACAGCGGCTTTGCAGGCTACAAATAAGTGTAGATGGTACAGGAAGGAGAAAATAAATGATGCACAAATAGGAATTCTCTTCCTTAGAGGTCAGTATGATCATCAAAACTGAAAAACAGAAGGTTAAAATTTTAAGTTTTGCACATCCCCATTAGTTTGTTTGCTTGGAAATTCAGAAGGGGTGTTACTATGATGTCATGCCATCACAAACACAGAGTAAAGCCACTGCAGTAAATGATGTAAGAGCAGTCCAAAAGTACAATATTTACTACTTACCACTGAAAGAAGGTAACATCTTTATCAACACATAATTCCAAGTCTTAATGGTGCTGGGTTATTATGATAGGAGGAAGCTTTGAAATGCAATTTTGAGGAACAAAAATGCAGATGATATTGAGACTGAAATACAACATTTGTTCTTTGCCATGCAAAAGCAATTTAATGAGGTCTCTCCTAGGCTCCAGTAAGAGGATGGTAAGGGTGGCAATGCCCTAGTTTTAAATTACTCTCCCCATTTTCTATGTCTTGATTTCCAAGTCATGCTTTCCAACAAAACTCAGCTTGACTCATGATTTGTAAAAAGATACTCTCACTGTATGGGTCTGCCACAGTGCTCAGAGTGCTGAATGACAACTGATGAAGAAAAAAGAAATCCAAGGGTGAAATACAATGAAGGAGAACACCTGGAATCTTATATTAATGGCTGGTGAGATGAAGAAGTAAAGTATTATGAGAAAAGTTTAAAAGCTAGCAACACTAAAATGGCTGTTAGCCTCTCAGTGAACAATAAATTGGAGTAGAATAGCTCTGTTGAAAGGTGCCCACAAAGACCATCAAGTGCAACTGCCTGACCACTTAACCAAAAGTTACAGCATGCTACTGGGAGCATTGTCCAAAGGCCAAAACACTGACAGCCATGTTCTAGTGTCTGGCCACCTTCATAGTAAAGACATTTATCCTACACACACCCTGGCCCTCCAGCGGCACAGCTCCATGCCGTTCCTGTGTGTCCTGACCTCAGTTCCCTGGAACAGAGCTTGGCACCAATCTCTGCTTCTGGGAGCTGCCGGGAGCAGTGAGGGCTCCTCTGGGCCTCCTCACCTCCAGACTGGACACCACTAGAGGCCTCAGTTCCTCCTCCTAGGTCATGCCTCCACCCTGTGCTGCCCTCCTCTGGACATTTATTGTGTAGTATTGTTACTTTCACAGTGTAATAAAATGTTACAAATTAATGCATGGTATTCTTACTGGATGTATTAAGAACAACAGATAGAGAAATCAGCAGATGCCACAGGGCTTACAAATTACCACTGTTTCTTCCCAAGATCTGTAAACTAGTTGTGCCCAGAAGGTTAAAGATAAATGGTATTGATTTAAGCACTTTACTAATAGTTCCTTCACTAGCAGTTGGATGTCACCCAAAATTCTGTTGTACCTAAATTATTCTGTCATACTAGCTGCTCCTGTAAAAACGCAAATTTGTCTTCTAAAAGCAAGCTATATTGTGCCAAATATCTCCTCAGCATTTATAACTAAAAGTATTTTATTAAAAACACCTGAATATTTTCAAATAGTATTCCAGTAGGTTGTCAAATTAATAGTGAAATAAAATAAAAACATAATTCAGAGCTGTAAGGTAAGAAGTTGTGCAGTGGTTGTGGAGAGCTAAAACACACTAGTAGATAAAAAAAAATTGGAAGAAATACAACCCTTTTCAATTGCCAGTTCTCTACAATTGAAATGTGGAATACGTATAATCAACACAAAGAAGCCAAATGCCTACATGGGGTTGGGGGAAGGGAGTTCCCTGAGCAGTTATTTTAATTATCCATCTGTTTAATCACAAGGCTGTCATTCTGTTTGAACAGAAATACTACACAAACCAAAGACCCTCACCCCTGCACTGGTGTAAATGCAGAGCATTCCACTCAGAGCACAGTTAGTCCATTGGGTACCAGCCGAATTTGGAGTCAAAGCACACCTATTGAAGTCTATGTGAGCTATAGCACAGGATAAGGCAGAAACTGTGATAACAGTTCAGGAAGATTCATCATTATTTTTGAACTGACGATAACATAGTACAGATGGAGAAGTAATTCTCCCACAATCTGCATGTGGTTAAGATAAAGAACTGACAAATCAAGATGAGCTGGAATAGGCAGAAACTAACTACCATACTTATCTTAATTCAGAAAGCCTCCCTGCTTAGAGATTTGAGTTCTTTTAATCAGAGATCTGAGTGTTTGTAGTGGTCTAGTCAGTTTACAGTATGCCATCTTAGTGGCAATAAGTGGTTTCCAGCATTCTGGAAGCACATTCTGCCCAGCTAGAAGCGCCTGAGCTGCACCGAGCTTCTCATCCCGCTTCTGGCTTAGGGCACTGAAGCCTTCAACTTTCAGCAACTTCCTGAAGTCCTGAATGCAACAGAGCATCAGCAGCTAGCTGGTACGCAGCTCTTGGCTACTCAGCAAGAACCTGTGGAATGACCAGGCTTGTACATGTCAGTGTAAGACACTTCTTTATCAAAGGAGCAGAAATTCTTGTCAATGGGACACTGTGTAACTGTCATAGGGAAGTAATAATAGAAACTTCTTGGCTTACCAGAAGCTCTTAGGGTCTTGCATTCAGCATCTCCTTTCGGGTAACTTAGCACCTCCTTGGCCACAGCGTGATCCCAGTCAACAGCTGATCCCTAAGCCAAGGCCCCTTACAGACAGAAGCTCTCCAAACATGCAGAGCAAAGGATACCAAGTTAGCCAAGAAAATATAATGTTGTTTCTTTGTTTTTCAGAGAACAGAAGGAAGTTAGGTGGGACAGGATTTGGATGAGGCATTAGAAAAGCCAAAGATGTAGTATCAAGGTGGAAGTAGTGGCAACAATTATACTCAACAGGTGAGATGGAGCTGAGCTGAGCTAAGGTGACAGTAACTTAAGTGAAAAGACTGGCACTCAGACACTACTGCCAGCAGTATAGCTGTAAGGAACTCTGTCAAGTTATGTAAACAGGGATGTACAAAGAACATACTCTGCTTTGCTCACAGGTGAGCAGATTGCAAGCCACCCAGCCAGCAGGCAGCTCTGTGAGCTGCAGTCCCAACAGGAGACAGATGCCCAAAAGTGAAGTGGAGGCAGCAAGTAATCATGGTATTGCAAGGGTAATGCCATAATGTACAGTGAGAAGAGGTGCAGAGAGGAATATTAAATAAATGTTTATGCAACAGGGATAGTTTAACACTACATATTAATACGTAAGATGCAAAAAGAATAGAAGGTTATCATAAGCCACCTCAGCAACTTATGGGAAATTCATGCATGTACTTTTGAATAATCCTGTAAAAAAAAGCATTATAAAGAGACCAGAGCCTCAACCACGTTAGTGCATCAACAGTATTTTTGTGGTCTTTCAAATCTAGTTTTACTCATCTCCACAATTTCCTTAAAAGAACATTTAAAGTTAGTGGTGCTGACTTTGGCTAACTACATGGAGCAAAGAATTGATTGCATTCTTACAGAAATGCCCCTAATAACTCCTTAGACAGAGGTGTGGCATTTTTCCACTAATTGTGGAAATAACTAATGAGCACCTTGAACATATGTTATTTATCTGCATGCCAATTTTAAGAGATTTCAGTTTGGAAAAACTGCAAGGTATATTTATTCTGAAGCACACACTGCATCAGGAAAAAGAAAATGCCCACTGTGACTGGTAAAATAGAAAAGAATTTTTATCATGAGATTGTAGTATCATTAAAGATACAAAATACTCTTTTGACATCCCAAAGAACAGAGGATTAACCTGAGTTCAGTTTTCCTTGCACAGGTTATCAGAAGGGTGTTAAGAACCACAAGAAATTGTGTTCCAGGGAGTATGACTCTGCAAGTGAGAGATGTTAACACGAGTGGGGAGCTCTACTAGATTTGGATTGTAGTTACATAGTTATCCATTTCAGTGATTGGGAAAGAAGGATAACTGCAGTTACTCTTATCTGCTGAGTCACTCCATAGCAACTATATTCTACTCCATTTCATCATTATTTTTCCTAAAGAACATCAAAACAAAATAATACGCAAGAACTTGAATAACCTTGAATGTAGATATGGACAGCTGTAGAAGTTTAATCACTGAATAGTTGAGCAGTGGATAGGGAAAATTTTAGCTAAACTTATGTGCTTTCAATATAAAATTTAGTTCTACACAATCAGCATTTTCAAATTAAAAAATTGTTATTGGCAAATTTACATCTGGCTTTCTCCATTATGTTATCCTCACTCACTTCTAAGTTCTGGTCGAGGATAGCTTGGATTGGTGTGAAAACTATTTAAAAAGAAATGAAGAAGAGACATGAAAGAAAAAAAGATTACTGCTACATTTATAATCCCTTCACAGGTTTCATGCCAACAGGAATTCAAACTGGCCCTCAGGAAACAGTTTTTTTTTTCAGTCTTTCCACAGGCTGATACATACTTTCGTGCAGAACTTAGTTAAATAAGATAAAATAAAATGAAAAGGGTGGAGTGGGAATGGGGTGGAAATGCAGACCTGTATTGCTGCGCAATAGATGTTCAGGTACCATATTACTTAATCTGCCTTCCTGAGTGCAGTTTCATAATAAGTGTTAACAGGCCAGCTTTAAACACTAAGGAGTACATTTGCAGTGTAATGTGTAGGGATTTGGCTGGACAATTTCCCATTAACACTAATGTGCACTGCATGGTTAAATCCCTAAACACCACATTGAAAATTTAGTTTCAAAAGTGGCCATTATGTTTGGGTGTTGCGTTTTTTTTAAAACAGTTGTTAGTCTATTAAAAAGTCATTGCACTTACACTGTCAGGCTAGAGCTTTCTCACTTTATTTCAGTTTAGACAGTTCAGCCAAAGATATATTTTTGTAACTTCACATGCTAAAGAAAATTAGGCTTTAGAACTGGCACTGATTAAAGTCTTTATAATGCTTCATCTACTGATCTACTCAAATGGTAAAAGCTTCAGAAAAATCTATGATCTAAATACTAATTTTCTGTTCACAAAGAGCAAAGTTTACAATAGAGAATTTTGTTACTGTCACAACTGGTACTACTTTTAACATAATTTTATCTCAGTTTCTCTATCATTAAAAATATAAAGTGAACATACGCATATTTGATTTTCTTTTTCGAGTTAGGCATTTAAAGTGTTTGCAAGAAAAAGCTCAAGGAATTTCACACTCAAGACATGAATGCACATAAAAACAGGTAGACCAAAGGAGCAAAAACTGAAGCATGGGGCAACACTGTGCTTATAGGTAAGTTCTTACTGACAACAGCATAATCATTAGAAAAAAATGATCACAAGTTGGCCCCCACCGTTCTTGCCATAATCTAAACCTGGTTTGTAAGTCATGAGATCTTCAATGCAGTGTAGCATAGTCTGCATATGAATAGGGCAGTCCATTTTTATTATAAAAAACCACGCAGTCTTAAATCAGTTTTTCTGCTAATTACATTTTTTAAGGAAAACAAAGTAGAGTTATGTAAGTTTATGCTGGGGCAAGGAAGACGAGCAGCAGAAATTCTTCAGAGTATTTCATAGAGTTAACTGAGATGAACGGCCCTGTACAAACAATGGATGAGTTAAAATCTGTACTCGGCTGCTGAGATGTGTAAGTGGATGAGAGCAGATGGAGTCCACCACGTTTACAACAATTTTCTGGTTCTTTTCAGTGGCTTTCTTAATTGTAAGCTTGCATTACAGACAAGCATTTAATTCTTCAAAAAGCCCAATTTCTTCTTACAAGACAATAAAGTACTTCCTCTTGCAACAGCAGGTAAGCACTGATGGAATCCTGAAAAATCTAACCCCAATGTGCTAAAGACACTTAATAATCTTTAAACTACATAAAATATCACTTCCTCCCCAGTACCAGGATGTTGTAAAAAGCCTAATTAGTCCTTATAATAGAGCTGACACCTCCAAAGCACATAAAAGAGGACTTTTATTTTACAAAAGACAACTAGTTGTCCTGATTTTTACCTTTAATTAGATAATAAGAGCTAGCTCTACGAAATTGCAGATGAATATTCCATTAATTTGGCTGTTAACCAACATATGAGGTATCGGCTGAGGGTAATGTTAGATTTGTGAGGGTTTCTTAAAAGCAATATTATAATATTTTGAATTGATTTTTAATGCACACTGTTTCATGGATTATTTAATTCTCTAATGATGTAGAAAGAAATATTAAAGGCAATATTTTAAATGTCAGGTAAATGACCCAGTTTAAGGCAAAAAAAAAAAAAAAAAAAAAAGGACTTTTTTCTTGTTTCTTTTGCAATAGTACCAGGAACTGCCTAGATTTTGGAAATGACTTTGTGATGTTTAGATTTTATATTGGTGCAATAATTGTGCGCAGTAGGGTACTGTACCTAGCTATGAAATTCATTTAAAAATGAAATAAGAGGCATGATGAAAAATACAGAAAAGTCAGTTGCCCCAAAGGAAATATAAATAATTTTGAAAGCAAAAGTACTTCTGTGGCAACATGAACTTTAATAAGTCAAAACTTGCAATACTAGTAAGCTGTACCCTAATGACAGGTATATGCATGAATTTGATAGAGAGAGACCAGTGCTCTATACTCATAGAGCTGTCTCATGAAATAAGGAACTAAAAAATACATCTGACCACTTAATAAAAATCACCATCCAGCTCACAGTGTGCAACACAAGCTTTAAAGTCAGGGGAAATCTGCACTGTGATACATAAGGCGCTCAGTGTGCCATCTGACGTGAGCACTTCCTTCAACTGTTATCTACTCAAGAAAGGACAAAGAAGAGGGGCAGCCCCAGAGACAGGTCCTTCTTTCTGTGCACCAGCACATCTGACAAAGCTGATGCTTTCATCTAATTCTCTTCTCAAACAGAAGGTTCAAGTAAAATGTTTACTCATCCCAGTGCAATGAACAAAACAAGACACATGCAACAGTAAACTTCTAGTGAAGCTATACACAGGAGAAAAAGAAAGAACACAGAAAGACTGTCAATAGTCACCCAAAGACAGAAGCTTAGATAGAATGAACTGCCTGTTTTGCAAAAAAATGGAGATGTTTTGAAAACAGAATATCCATCCTGGAACTGGGATAGAATTAAATGCATATGAATAGATTATAAGAAAGAATATACCACCATTTTGATTTGGAAATTTCAGAGGATCTACAGCATAATTTCATTTTAAAATACTGAGCATTTTTATAGGAAGAAAATCAGAATACTGCATCAGAAATGATTTTCCCCCCTCTTTTGGAATCATCAACTTAGCACTCAAAACAGAAATTATGGTACTCTGTCCAACATTTACAATCAGAGTGTTCCATTAATACAGTTTTAAGGGTTCTGCACAGCTCTCTTCTACCCACCCACTCTTTTCTCTCTAATATCTAAAGCAACTCCTGCAAAGTATTTAAGAAACTGCACTACAGTATTAACAAACAGAATAAATAACAGGACGCTGCACAGTAGGGAATCATGCCCATTCCTACCTCAGTCACAGCCATCTCTCCTTGTGTATCCATATCAACCCACAAAAATTTTAAAGTAAGGCTTAGACTCACAAAGGAACCACCTCCTTTACCATGGATACCCAGGCAGATCTGATCAACACGAGCTTTCTCCAACTATGAACTGATGAGGCTCAGTCCAGTCTAGAGGGGTTATTAAAAGCTGAAAGTAACCGACCTGATATCGCAGAGTGCACATTGCTGCCTGGGTAACATCTCTTTTATACTTGTTGCTCCAGAAGTCAGGAAAAAACTTTGAGTTTTTAATAATTGAAGAACACACTTTTCTAGTCTATAAGACCTAATTAAAAATTTAGAAGGCTCATAATGACCATCTATTCATTTCAAGGGAGAATGCTGGATAAGGAACAGGAGAGAATTAAATACAAATAAATTAAAATTACAGAAATGACATCCAAAATCTGATGACTGCGTCTGCATCTAAGATCAACATTTCAGCATGCATCATGTTCTACAAATATGAATGTAATGACCTGTCTATCCCATACTTTCAGAAACATGATGCATTTTAATACTAATCTATGTTTTGGCTACATCTGGAGACACCTCTCTAGTGGCTGACAAACTGCTTTAAAGGATGTTCAACTAGTGGCCTCAGAAAAGAAGAATAAAAAGAGAAAGCTTCAAACATGATGAGAGACTGAAGAGGAGCGCTTTGTTTGTGAAGGCCCAAAGAAGTACAGAAGAGAAAAGGATGGTAAAGAAAAATTGGGAGCATGACTGTGTTGCTTATATCACAGTAAAATAATGGTTGATGAAAATTTAAAATTGGGATATGTGCCATCAAAAAAAAAAAAGGTTGTTGTTGTTGGGTTTTTTTGTTTTATTTTTCATTCCACATCATGTTATAGAAGTTACCAACATCAAAAATGGAAGATTATATGTCCAAAAGCATTCACGTAGGATCACTGAATGTGTTGGGAAATTATTAATAGGAGCTCATATTTGAGTAGTAAGAAAATATTTTCTCCAGCTTTTGAAGACCAGAATGAGACCTACATAAAAGTAATTAATTCCATTAAGAACCAGACAAGTCTCATGTATGATTGGACATTTGCACTTAAGACCTATAAAGATAAGCTTTAAAGCGGAACATTAATAATTCCTTGGGTGGTAGTAGTGGATCAAGTTCTGGAAATTGCTTTTTGAGATGGACCAGCTAAAGATGTCCCCAGAGCCACAAGAAAAAAATTATTAGAGGTCTTAAAAGTACAACCTATGAAAAAAGAATTAGAGTTTTTTTGGCTGGAGAAGCAAAGCCTGAAGCACATGGTTGTTCTTCAAAACACAAGCCACTGCAAACAGGACACCGCTATCTGAGATGGATAGGATGAGAAAAAAAAGGCTTGAATTGCTGTAAAAGAAACTAAATGCCACAATGGGAAAAACGTTAACTCTATAAAAAGTTAAATGCTTAAATAAATTTCCAAGGAAGTTATGCTGTTTTTCTCATTAGAACTGTTGGAAACTGGGCTTGGGAAGTACATGCAAGAGATGAGATGGGTGGAATTATCTCAGCACAATCTCTCAAAAATTTGATTTTTTTTATGTTCCACATGCAAGCTGTAGAGATGTTGCTTTCTTTTAAACATGTCAGCATTCTTGACCACATGACTAAACCCTCAACAGCAAGTCTACCACATGCTATCAGTCCCAGCCTGTTAACTCATGAAGCAAACAACTAGTAGCCTTTTAACTTCTGCTTCTTCAATTTAAAATGTTGATTTCTGAGAAATGGAAATATTTATTCCAAATAGTTTTTATACCCGTCATCATAATCTTTTCAGAGCAACAGAAGACAGGAATAAGGCTATCTGGTTTTCTTCCTCAAAGCTGCTTTTTGCACAGAGGTCTGGTCTTAAATTGCTTACTGCCACCAGCTTTTGCTTTTAAATTAAGGTAGATTACTAACAGAAGTTCTGGAGAGAAACATCTGACAGAAGACATTCGTCTTCTCCTGCCTGGCTGCCAATCCCAGCAACACAAAGGATGTTAAGAAAGGAAACCAGTGCTCAGGGCAATGAGAAATGCACAGGGCACAACACATGTGGGGTGGCAGAACATTCCAGTGCAGACCCAACTCTAAATGACTGCCAGTCTGTTTAAAAAACGTGTTCTGTGAAAGTCTTATTGACATTCACCTGGAACAAAAATCCTAGCACAGAGATGATTTAAAATGAGAATCACACTTCACCTTCAATAGAAGCATGTGGAATCCACAATCTGCTTTGCCTGCATGGTCCTCTTTATTGTCTCATACTCAAATGTACAGCTTAATGTACTGTCACAGATAGCCCCAATCTGTAACTATTTTGTTTACTAGAAGTAGTAAGTGAAGTGAATTTTTTGAGAAAATTGTAATTTTGTCTCAAACATTCAAACAGCTGCAAGGCCCAGGAAACAGGTTTTGTTCAATAAAGATTTATAAACCATAAGCTCTGTTTTTCTCTCTCATGTTCATTGAGATGCAGATGAGGCAGTCTGTGTCATCAGTGAAAGGATACATACAGGCATTACTTGCACTGATATCCGGACAGCATTCCCTGTGAGATTGGCCTTAAATTTTTTCTTTCACCAGGAACTGAAGTCTCATCTCTCATGAGAGAGATCAAGAGGGCAGAAGCATGTAGGTCTCAGCCCATCATCATATAATCTTCTGAAAAGTCTTAAGGTTAGCCATATCCAAAAAGAAACATTTTTTCTCAGAGCAGTGACAATTCACAGACAAACTGTTTTCTGTTCATCTTAAGTTTCTATGTGGTATCACTTCTCATTCAGCTTGTCATGCTGAGCACAAAGCTTTATAGAAGTTCAATTCAATGCACTGGCAATATATTTCCAAGAGATATATATTTGATTTTGTTGCCTGTTGGTGATTTTTTTGTTTCACTTTTCATTTACATCTAGGTAACGTTGTTAATGCCTTCAGCTAGGAATGTGATTCTCACTACCTCAATAAGAAGACGACAAAACTATTCTTTTTACATATGGGGACTATAGCCACAATTTTCACAGAGATTTAAAGGAAAGAAGAGCACCAGGGGTCAGAGCTAAAAACTGACCTTGCTGCCTACAGGACAGTGAGCTAGCCCCACATTAGACACAAAGAGGCATCTCAGAAGAGTAGCCCTCAGAAGTTACATGCTAAGCAGTGAGCCATCAGGTGCAGCATACTCAGTACCAGAATATTTCTAACCTTTTTCCCATGTTAGGTTCTTTTAAGTCACAAGGATAAACATTCAATCAACAAATCCACAACATTCAATCCACACCTGAAAGCCTTCTTTGGTGTCAAAGTACACACTTTTTCTGCTTCTTTTTAAAGTCAATGACTTATAGACCACCAGGATGGTCCTTGCTCCCTTTCCTGTCCCTCAAGGAAGCTCTGTGGGCATCTGCAGAGGAGGGACAAGTTTTTTAACTCTCAAGATAATTTGTTAAAGTTAAGTTGGTATACTCAGTAGGCCCTTATATAAAAAATGACTCTGATTCCCATCCACAGCAGCCAGACTTATTTGTCCTCAGATACTCTACATCTGAAGATAGATGTTAACCATGGTCTGAGTGAAACCTGCCATGGAAAAAAAGCAGAACAGGAGGTATGTGAGGAATTTTAAGACAAAAAATATTAACCAGAAAATAAGGGCTTCTATGGGATCCCCAGTACAAGCTGACTTTTGAATTTTATTTTTTTTATTTTGCTTCTATTACGACTTGAAGTTTTAATTCTTGATGGACTCCTTTTTGCACTCTGAAAACTACCAGCTTCATAATTTGCCCCATCATTAAAACAAGATTGTTTCAATATCCTTATGTTTCTGGTTTATTTGCATGCAACTAGTCATTAAAGCAGAAAAAAAAATGGCTAAACTCCTAGACGATATTAATATTTTTGTATCTAGTAAGATGAGATTTCTCCCAGCAAGATGTATTAAAAGATGCATAAGGAAACAACATGGTGAGCTGCAAGCAGTCCAGGAGACTCCGGGAATTCAATGATGACAACTTTCTTGTTCAGGTATTGCACAGACCAACCAGAGGAGAAGTGTTGCTGGGCGTGGTGCCCACCAGCGCAGAAGGGATCACAAAAGAGATTAAGATCAGAGGCAGCCTGGGCTACAGCAACCACGCCCTGGTTGAGTTCATGATCTCGAGGAACAAAGGCCTGGCAAAGAGTAGAGTCAGGACCCTGAACTTCAGGAGAGTGAACTTCAGGGTTTTCTTTAAGGAACAGCTGGATGACATCCCCCGGGAAACTGTCCTTAGGGAAAAAGGAACAAAACGGAGATGGCAGCACTTTAAGGATGTTTTTCTGACAGTGCAAGAGCTCTCCATCCCCCAGAATAAGAAATCAGGCAGATGAGGCATGAAACCAGCCATGAGCAGCCAGACCTAGTGGTTGGCAACCCTCCCCATGGAAGGAGGTTGGAACTGGATGATCTTTAAGGTCCCCTTCAACCTAAGCCATTCTGTGATATTACACGTACTGATATAGAAATGAGGGCAGAATGCTACCTTTGTTTATGGACACTACAGCCAGCCTCATTAATGAAAAACTGTATATCAGAAGATTAAAAACAAAGAATGGATACATCAGTAAGCCTGAACAGATAGCCAGATTTCTGACTCAATCAGGCAGCGTTCGCAAACGTCTCCTTTCTGAAAACCCCTTATTCTTTTCTCAGAAACAAATCCACGCTTACCTGTGCAGCAGCACTAACTTCCAGCTGTAAAGAATGAGTTACCACGGAGTCCTCATCTGAAAGCATACACTCTAATCATCAGCTTGTACTCTGAAGGGCCAAGAAAAATCTGCATAAAGCATACCTTAGTTTAGGAGAAAGGTTTTAATCCCCTTTCCCTAGCAGATCTGATGACAACAGGGACAGAAACAGAAATGAGTATTTATTGCTGTAAATTCCTTACTTTAAAGAGTACTCACACAAGCCTTTGTCCATAATTTAAATACTTCAAATTAGAGGTACACACTTCACTAATGCTCCCACTTGCATGAAGAGGGCATTTGTCAAAGGCTTCAGTGGGAAAGAAAATTATCCTTAATGATTTTGCCATTACAACACTACTTTAATTTGCTATTGCAAATCATAACCACAGTCAAATCAACAAAACATTACAAAAGTCAAGGTGCAGGAACTCAGTAAGTCATAGAAATCACTGTTTTTGTCTACCGGAAATGAAATGCCCTTCTCTAGTTTCAGTTTCTGCTGTTGAGACTCAGATTGTATTTCAGTATATTCTGCTAATTCAATCACACTGTAAAATACATTAACAGTATTCACCCCAAAAATGTTTTTCATGTAATTTTAGGATTATAATGACACAAAGCAATCAAAGCAAGACCACTGACATATACAGCTAATGTTCCACAAGCATCTCATCACATCATCTTTAAGATTAATAATCCAAAAGGAACTTACGCATTCCATTGCATTTTGCATCTTACATCACACCCAGCACAACAGCATAGAATGACAAGACTGGGATTTGTCATACACAGCTCAAGCTTTCTCAGAGGGGAAAGCCTGCTTGTGAATATCTCATACTTAGTTAATGTCTTAATTTTTGACTCTGCTGTCATGTACTTCTATGGCACCTGGCAACAACTAAGAACTGTTCTTTCTGACCAGGTTTGACAGCATCTTTAAACTCTTCAGGGCACAATACAGTCTAGACTAAACATTTCTCTTAACCAATTGCTTCCTGCAGCAAGCAACTGAGGATAAGAAACCTGCTACTGAAGCACAGGCAAGTAATTCCACAGCTTGTTCTCATCAAGCACTGTCCATGGAAAAGACATTGTCTATAGGAAAAACATTCCCAGTGGTCTGACAGCAACTGTCTCACTCTCTAGTCATCCTTACACAGTCCCAGAGGTATGGCCTTGCCTCTAGACTTTCCTACTGAAGAACATAGCTTTTAACACAACTATCAGTGTAATTTATTGGACAAAGTTAGTTATCATTCCAACTCAAGAGCTACCATTACATTCAAGGTAAAAGATATTTGCAGGACCGAAGCAAGTTTTACATTCCTTCTCCAGCTTAGGACCATTTAAAGGAGTGACTTCAATCCTGGGCTAACAAGACAATCCATACATAGAGCTCTCGGACTGACCGAAGGTATGGAAACCTCCCTGTTGTGGGTGGCAAGAGCCACAGGAGCACCTTTGCACAATAACCTTTAGCTCAGAAAACCTTCACTTTTTACTAGCATGTATAAAATAAGTTCATAAGAACTGAAATGTAACAGCATTGCTACATGGTAGCCCTCACTATATGTTGTTAGATGCTAATTGCAAAATGACAAAAAAGACAGGGAATTTCCATCTTGTAAAGAAAAAGCTGATGTACTCAAAAGCTGGCCCTGGATGTCTGGGAACTCATTAAAACATGTAAAAGTTTGGTGGGCTTTTTTTTTTATTTTATTTTATAAAGCAAAACAAACTTACATCAAGAAATGAAGAACTTAATTAAAAACAGAGAACATGGATGGATTCTGAGCATTTTTAAGAATCAAGTGACTTGGAAAAATTGAAAGAAAACCTTGAGTGGATAAAAAGTGTTTAGAGTACAAATGAAAAAAAAAAGTTCAAACGATAAATCTAAGTAATTGAAATTTGAAAGGGAACTTCGGAGGAAAAAATAAATTTAAAAGAGAAACTCTGGTAATTATATACCCAATGACATTTGACACTATTTACACAACAACAAATAATTTTCCCCTCATTAGTGCAAATTTCTTCTCCTTCCACAGTCTTCTAGCTGCTACAGAAACTCAGACATGATCACTGCGTTGTTTTTTTCCTCATTTTGTGGCATTATCATTTGCAAAACAGTCACTCCATACATTTACAGGATGCCCATATTTGAGATGAGGTACCTAAAAGGCATGAGAGAATCCTGCTTCAGAGATGTAAAAGTCTAAAACCTTTATTCATGTTCTTTTTTTTTTCTCCCAGAAGAATACAACAGCTGAGAAAAGGCTACTTGCAACTGAAGATACATGACTACTTTGTAGTAGAATTATAGACTTCCTCCTGCCAGTTTTGAACAACTGTTTCAAACGAGAACTGCGTATGCATGCCAGTCCTCAGTCCCATGTTCTCCTGCCTTGGGTAAGCCAGTCTTCACCCTTACATAGGTGAAGGTTTTCATGTTTTCATCCCTGAAATTAGTTGGAATCATTCACATAACATTTCAAGAACCTCTGAATTTTACCTGAATTTTTGAAAAATGTGGACCCTAAACTGCCAGACTGAAAGCAAGAGAATCACACACCATTTCTTCCCTGCAGCTTAGCAAAGTTATTTGGTTCAGTCTCACCCTATTCTGGAAATTCAGGGCACCATGAGTCATTATCCTCCCTTGCCAACTACTGTTTCAAAGCACAAATCTCCGTAAGGGGAAATTAAATATTTCTACAAACTCGTGCTTCAAGAGCCAAGAGAACTGTTTCTCAGAATGCTTCTTTATATGAATCAGAAACTGTAAGCATATTCCAGACCTGTCACTTTTGTTTCTGAGACAGAAAAATATATTACTGACATGGGCTTGCTTCTGCTGCCACTGAAGTCAAAGGCAAATTCTCCACTGGACTGAACAGACACAGACCCCCGTTATATTATAGAGCAGAAGTATTGTAAAATAGCAGTAATCCTCCTAAGGAGAAGAGATGTACATAGTCACTGCTCTTTTCCAGCTATTCTACAAGGTAGAGCTTCATAAAATAGAAAGATAAGCAGTAATAGGATGAAGAGCTACTCTTCTTGTGAGAGGAAATAAATTAAATCTTCCTAAAATTAATTTACCTTCTCTATTTCTGCTAAATAAATAAATAAACAATACAACAGCAGAACAAGACAGGCTTCTTCTAATTATTAACTAATTAACAGTACTAATTAGTGTTTAATGGCAATTATAATTATAATCATATCCCTGTGAGGCTACTGAGGCTGCCACATCAGATGAATTGTAATGTTCCCTCTCTCTCAATAAACTTAAGTCAATACCACATCAAATCTGACAGGGTCATTTCAAGAAAAGTGATCAGAGAGTCACCTTTAATTTCTGTGATAAAGTGAGAAATTCAAAAGCCTTTTGATTTGTTGGAAGAGAAATACTAAAGCACCATTCTGAATTATGGAATCAGTAAATGAAGATCCTTGCTGTCCCATCTAGCCATCATTCTTTAGGTTTTCATTTGAACTAATCACATAAACAATCCCAAAGCCAATATTCGAAGGCTTTGTGCAACTAGCATGTTTCCATTAAAAGTACAGAAAAACGAAATAATTTAGGACAGGAAGGACCTTTGTTGTCCAGTCATTACTCAGTTTACTCAGTACTTCCCTATTGCTCAGTTTGCTCAAGGTCTGTTCTATCCAGGTGTTGAATACCTACAAGTATGTGGATCCTATCCTATGGGTCTATGTTCCAGTGCTTGATCACCTTCACAAGAAAAAAATATTTTCCCTTACGTCAGATAGGAATTTCTATCATTGCATCTTAAGTTCCTCATACAGGAAGAGACATCAAATACCCACCACAGCTCAAGATCTGGATGGCAGCACCCTCTCACTGTAGACCAGTCTGGTTGAGGCCTCTGATGCGCCAAGTCACTCCAGCCAGTGCTGGAGATCACAACCCTTCACACTGCACAGTCTCAAGAGGTCCCATGTTGTCTGGAACATAATTTCTGGGCCATTTTGAAATCCTGCTAACTGCTGCTACAACCGGTACCTCTGTGCTAGTTGTAAACTGGGAGATCAGCTCTTACGCAGCCAACTGAATGGTGTTTGACATTTCCCTAGCAGCAGTCAGCTGCAACTGTAGCACTTCCTCTTCAAGAAAGAGACAACAGCAGATCTCTGTGAGAGCTGACAGAAGGCCTCTGGAAGCAACAAGCCAGAGCTCCCAGCCAATGCAACTCTCAGATGTTCCATGAAGGTCTATCCAGAAGAACGTCGGAAACTGCTGCAATAGCTACTCCCTCCCCTCCCTTCCGTTTGCTGAACTGTTTCAAGCTCCAAGCCCTCATGGACAAATGACCTGCACATTTTTCAAAGAAAAGAAGAGCTTGTGCCCTCTTTGAGAAGCATCATTAAAAATACACAGTCATAGGATAGTTGGAACAGAGCTATTCTGAGTTTACTAACAAAATATAAACATGCCAATAAGGCATCTGGGAAGAGTCTGAATGATGCTGGTAAATATCTAGACCCATGAACCCAGCCAAGACAACCACACAGGACACAGGAAATAAAGCAGACAAGAAATTAATCTAAAGAATGGGTAGAAAAACACTGCTGCAAACAAGTCTACTTTACACAAGACCACACTTGACCATTTCTTGAGAACAAGGGAGAAATACAGAGAAGATGCTGAGCAGATAAAATCTAACATAAGCTTGGCAAGGGTCTAAGGTACTTATTCATATACAGGTCTGGGCTTCACACATGTAATAAACATATACAAGAAGAGTATTCTTATGAGTACTGCAATAATGAAAACAAGTTATGTGCACAAAATTCCAAGAAAACAGAATTTGAAGCATCCAGAGGTCCGATTTGAGAATACAACTGTTAGTGCTTTCAACACCAGAAGAAAAAGCACTACAGAGCTGAGTCTCACAGCAGCTTTTGTTGCTGTGATTAGCTTTAAAAATGGTAGAAGGAATCACATAAAGGAGAGAAAACCTCCCGGGAAACAAAAGCTTTTGATCTATCCTAGCCAATTATCTTGTTTTATTACAATTTTTGTATGTGTTTTTCTCATTATAATTATCAGAAATACTAAAAGCAATAAATAAATAAATCCTGAAGTTTAAGTCTCTCATTTTGCAAGAAAAGTTGACAGGTAGAACAGACACGTGGGGGGCTGTGACTTGTTCCTATTCCCTGGCCACCAGCTTCTCCCTACCTCTTTTCTATTAGAAATATATTCTTCTCCATCTGTTATGCTAATTCCAGGAGGAAATCAAATGTACATTTCCACTAGTGACTAAAGCTCTGATCCTACAATTAGTTAAGCACAACCTTAATTTTATGCATGTGAGTCATTCCATCAGCACTTCCATATGCCTGAGACTTTGTGGGACTGATGCCTAAAATGAAACCATCAAGAATGAACTCCATTTCTAAGTTGCAGAAATGGAATTGGAAAGTACATGAAGAACAGATACTAGACAATAAATCCACAGAATAACACAGGCGAAGGAATTAAGTGGTATAAAAAAAGGGGGGAGAGGAGAAGTTTGTGAATTCCTTATTCTGAAAAAATCCCCATATAAGTGTTGATGTTATTAATTAAGAATTTTCATTCTTATTACCTCACAGTTAGTACTTCTCCAACAAAAACATGGCAAAATGCCTTATTTTAAGGAGTACATGCCAGACTTTGGAGTCAACTCTGCCTGCTTTTGGCCAGTGCAGCGTGATAAATTTGGTACATCTTTCATTCTGGCCCCATAAGTTAAAAGTAGGTCTAAAACCAATTCTATTCTGCATATGCAAAACAAAAAACAAATTTCAAGGACTCATAGTATTAATGAAAATCCCTAATGCATGCTTAATATGTTATATTTGAACAACACCTTAAAAACGTTAAATAAACTAGAACTAAATATAACTAATTAATACACTAATGAATTAATCGTATGAATCATGTGTTACTTAAAACGGCTATAGTATTTTACCATTGGAACAGTTCATTCTGACAGTGGTAACTGCTAGTTCTATCACTGGAACATATGCCAGAATCAGATTAGCAGCTTATTAGAAGATGGTAGAACAAAATTTAATAGTTCAGGGTGAGATCTCCATGCATACATTACCGGACATATTTAAAAGAAATGGGGCCAGAACATCACTTCCAACCTGCTAAAAGACAAGTTCATTGCAAAATGCTCTAAACTAGACTAGTCTTATTAATTTAAAGTTGAACGGAATCTCACACCATTAGTCAACTGAATATTCTTCAGCATTTCCACAAAGTAGTTTATAGAATCGTGTCTTCCGATATGCAAAAAACTTAAACTACTTTAATATGTATTAAAGCACATTTTCTCTAAACTCAGTGCACGCTCATCATTTACCATCACAGGCTGTACCCAGGGTCACTGTCAGAAGGGAGGAAGTCATTTCTCCACAGGTATCACCGCTTTGTAGTTCCAAAATACCCACGGCTTCTCTCCTTCTTTAAGAAGTTTGTAAATACGCTACTCTGAGTCTATGGCATCTGGGGATTACTCTGAATTGAACTCATGCAGCAAACATTGGTTAATTCTGTTTCTCCTAAGCAGATTAGTTGGAATAAATAAATAAATAAAAGTATTATTTGATTTTACAAGAGAAACTTCCAGTACTAAAACATGAATTTAAAATGTACAGAGTGCAAATATTTACCATGCCCTCTTCTCACAATATTCCTGACAGCAAACTTATCCCTGATGATATTCATCTCCTGTAAACACTGGAAAAGCAATTTCAGAATTGTTATTCCATTGCATATTCACTAGCTGTTGCTGGAGGTATTTCGTTCAGCTCTAATTAGCACAGTTAATAAGATCAATATTTTCATTACTGAATGTTGCAGTAAGGCAAAACATGCTTAAAAACTTACATTTACAAAAATGTAAGTTCTTCTATTCTAGTTTTCTATTGATATAGGAAAAACCCTCAAAAACCGGAGGAACAATTTTGGCGTGTTTCTGATACAGACAAAAAAATAGAACTAAAATATCCTTATGATTTGGTGGTTTTGATAAAGGAGGTATCATTTTTCTAGTTGCTTGGATAGTACTATTTACAGGCGTCCATCAGCTTTTCCAGAAGAAATAAGCACAGAATTACGAATCACTCTCACAGCTCTCAGTGTTGACACCATTACTCTCTTTGCACTCTTCTACCTCAATAAATAAATAAATACCCAGAAAGATGAAAAAAAAAAAGCAGAAGCACTGCAATCTAGTGGCAATGTTTAAAGTAGAAAATAAAGCAGAAGAAAACAATACAGCTGCAGCAGGCAAAGAGAGTGCTAGGTCTGAGGGAACACCAGGGAAGCCCTCAGTGTTCCTGCCCCAACTGCTGGGAGCATCAGTCCCTGGGGCTTTCTGCAGGCTCTTCCATCTGCAGGGAGCACGTTTGTGCTGCTGACAAGAACACATCAGTCTCCACCTTCTTCAGACATTGTGGCTGCTGGAGCAGCACTAAGAAAAGGGAGGTAAAATACACATATCAGCCCTCCCGGTACTTAAATATCTGGGCTTTGTTAGTTAGCACTCTTTGTGTCTAATAATAATAGCTTAGATAAGGTTCCTGAGCCTTAAAACTCTTTGTTTTTGTTTTCGTTTTTTTTTTTTTTCCCTGACATTTTTCCCTTCTTTTTATAAAAGAAATCTCTCTTTTTTTTTTTTTTTTTTTTTTTTTTTACTTGGAAAACACTCTTCTATCCATTCACCAACCTCTACAAATACAGCTTTCTTAATGAGCTGAGAATTCACACTGCCTCTCCCTCTGCATAAATGTCAGTCAGGATATTGTCACTGTAAACCATCCTAAAATAATTCTGGGCTCATGTTGAGTGATTTCCAAAACTAGTCCTGCAGAAAAATATGACCAAATATCAGATGTTGTATAATTAAGCGAGACACAGCAGGGACTAAAATATAGATCTAGGTGCTTTATTAAGCGCAAGGCTGAAGGCATGGGTTGTCAAAGCAGAAAAGTGCATTATATTGCACAGCTTGTAACATAAAGTTGTTTCCTCAGGCAACACATCTTGCACCCGTTGAGTGTTTGCCACCCATTGTGTCCACTTGAATTGGTTTTCATCATTTCCATGACTTCCTTCTCTACCCAACTAGCTCTACTTCCTCTCCAGCTGACACACTAAACTTGCAATTTTCAGCATCAGAGCTGAGAGACAAAGATATTCAGAAGCCAAAAATCACAAAAGAAGAGACAAATTTGGAGTAACACTTCTGGAAAAGACGTGAAAATGCACGTGAATCATGCTATGCAGTTTTGCAGCATGTTCAGTTTATAGTTGGCTACATGAACTCTCAGAAGAAAACAGTTCTTTTAAGATGGCAACTGTAGCAGCATGGCCAGCTTAATCTACTGTACAAACATGAAGTACTACTTTAAGACATAGAGGAAGGATGTTTAATAGAAGGAACATAAAGACAAGCCATTTGGGGATGTAATCAGCTCAGTAACTTCATATATTTATTTTCTAGCAGATGCGAATGCAAGCAGTAGGCTTACAATTATGGGAGTCAGTATATGTGTGGCTACCTTACAGATTCAAATGAGACAGTACATGTTGCTTCTCCACCAGAGAAGAGCTGGATAAGTGTTAGGAGAAGAGAGGGTGGGGACAGGTGGTTACTCAGAAGACCTGAAACCAAATATGTAGATAAAAACAGTCTCCAGCAGACCCTACATCAAGCCAATACAACTCAACTTCTCATTTCACTTGTTTGAAAAATGGAGTTTTGATTCCTTTTCTGGACATATCATTCTAGCGAGATGAACTCTATGTGTGCCAGCAGCTCTTTCCTCTTTCCATGAAATATAGCAGTATTTTGGAAAATAACAAAGACGTTCTTTGCTAAATGCAATCCCTTGTCAACATGTGCCAGGAAGCCCCAGGAATTCATCAGTCACCAGCACTATCTCATAAACTACAAAATTGCAGCTAGTCTAAATTACGACAGCAGGAGAACACTGGGTAACCCTATTGAAGAGCTCAATCTAAAGACTGTACTGAGAATAATTTAGATTTACACTGCATCATTTCCCATTTTCATTATGTCACACAATGGACTTACAGGCTGTTGCATCCCTCCTTTTTACAGTCTCTGTCACTAGATGTCACTACATCAAAAACTTAATGCCAAGTGCACTCTGTGAAAGACAGTAATAAATTGAAGTCCTTCATATTTTATAAGTCCATTTGTCAGGCATTCCAGTGTGTTTTTAAAAGCTGTTGCAAATGTAAAAGAGAACAAAAGTAGCTAGCCATTCCTATCACAAGCCAAACCGTTGCGTTGACAGACACCTTCCACAAAATAGACAACGGTTACTAGGCATACCTTTGTGACAAAGAGAGTAAAACCAGGAAGCAAGAAAATGTGCAAACATAGCAAGTTTTGATTATAATTTTAATACTGTATTTATTACACCTTTAAAAACCATAGTATATATGTGTGCATACATCACGTATATGCATATATATATACATATATACACACACACGTGTATATTTCACAGAATCATAGAATGGCTTGGGTTGGAAGGGGCCTCAAGGATCATGAAGTTCCACCCCCCCTGCCACAGGCAGTGTTGCCAACCACTACATCAAGTGCTAGATCAGGTACTACTTCCATACTTGGAAAGCTACACTTGCTTGTGAAATTGAGTGAGTAAAGGTGAGTACCATACCATGCAGTGGTAATATAGGAGAGTCCTCTGCAAATGGACAGACAGAGAAAGGGAAAATTAAGACTTCATTGCTCAGGTCTAAGGGGCCCAATTAATGCTGTGGGCAATGTCTAGACTGGAGACTATAGCTGTGGTTGGAAGAGGAAGTGAATTTTCCTCATCTCACAGAGTTCCTAGTGAGGGTCTCGCTAGTCATGTTTTGAAAAGGAAAGCTGGAATTTATCCTGTATTCAAAAAAGCCACTGCAACTCTACTCCAAATTTTTGGCCACAGAAACCAAAACCAGAATCATACTCTTACATTCTTAGAGATTTAAAAAAGACTCTGAAAGCCAGTAACTCAGAATGTCCAGAAACAGTTGCCAGGAGTTTCATGTTTGTTTGTTTGTTTATTTGAGGCAGTCTGTGTCTAATAAGCAATGCATTCTCCTAAGCCATCCAATTAAATCAAAACAAAACATCCCAAATGCATCCTTTTCTTTCCCCACGCCCACCCCCATTCAGAAGAAAATTTGGATCTGCCAACAGTGGCAGTAAAACCAAGAAAAAACACAAGATCAAAAACATTCCTATCACTCCACTGCTTTACTTTGATTCTGCTAGTTAAACTTCACTCAAGAAATCAGTTACCATTTATTGGTTCATTTATCTCCTAGCCTCTACAGTGTACTATCTCCACAATCAAATACAAAAAAAATGAAATACTGAAACTCAGTAAGAGCAATGCAAACATTGTTAGGAAGGGACTGTACTATTTGAAGGCCAAGTAAAACAGTATTTGCAGGCAAGCGACAGTCAAAAACCTACCATATTGTGCTTCCATTACAGAGGTTTATGTTCTCTGTTACACTGAAATAGAACTAGAGTTGGTCTGGAATTTCTCCTCATTTACACCAAAGTAAATCAGCAAAGGTTTGGATCATAGGAATTGATGACTGAGCTTAGTCATATCACAGAGGGATACTTGTGCAGTCTTTAATCAGAGAGAGCTTAGTTCTTTCTTTATATATAAACTCTAGATCTTAGGGGATACAATTTCTGTTCCGTCAGTGAATCACGGCTTGAAGCTTGCTTAATTCTACCACAGCATGCATCTCATGTAATGGCTTCCCTGGAGACAAAATTTCTACCCAGTGTACTAGGCTATTTCAGAATGAAACCACTCTTGTTTGCCTGAATTGGTTGGTATGGTACATAAATAGCTACGCTCACCTAGTGATTTCTTTAAATGCTTGTTTTCAAACGCTTAAATTATTTTTGGTTTTGTTAAAGTTAGAAAAAGGTTAAGTGGGCGAGGAACGCCTAAGCTTTGAAACAGATTTCTATCAATCATGCATATAAACTGGGGGCATGTTAACCAACCGAAATAGGAGTTGCATATTAAAAATTGGATCACTAATTGCAATTTCTAGGACTACTAGTACCATTTTAACTAGACGTAGAAGCATCCAAGTGAGAAAAAATCCAAAACGACCCAAAGCACAAAAGAACAGTGTAAATCCTCAGATGGCTTTGACATTTAAGTGTATTAATTTTCAGATAAGCCATGGACTTTGGATATGACATTTGATAGTAGAATGAATAGAACTCAGCAGTGGAAGAGAATAATTAGTAGTGCATTAAGCAGTTCTGTTCCAGTCTGATGGCATCATGTGTTTTTACTGGCCACCTGGCATGTCAGCTTAATATGAGAGGGTATCAAACAAGAAAAATGAAAAGCTAACATCTATGCATGTGCATGGTCTTAATGAAATAGTAGAGTAGAAAAGATGTCTTGCATCACTATTAAGTAACTATGAGAAATAAATTACCATGATAAGCAGTCTCATAGGGCTTATTTATCACAAGTATCCACAAATTTAAGTGTCTCCACTAGCAGAGGGTTTTCATTCAAAGGCTGTTCATACTTGCAGGCTGCATCTCATTGCCTGGCACAGTAAGTACTCTTTTGCAGTTCCAGTTCCTGGAATCAAACAAAATCTAGATATCTGATCTTCTGCATATATTCTCAGAAGATCTCAACCTATCAAGTGTTTTCACTCCTAGTACTGCATAACTTGGTTCCCAGCTTTTATATAGTAACTGAACAGTTAAAAGGTCACTACTCTGACCTTTACTCCAAAGGAGAATGCCTTCACAGGTTATACAGGGTTATACTCTCAAAGCTCTCCCTTCTCTTTCCCATCTCCACCATGGCCCGTGGAGAGGGACTCTGCTGAAGGTTCTAGAATCTATTACAGGGCTGCTTGGTATGTGGCCAAAACCCTTAATTACATTTGGTCCTAAATGACCTTCAGAACTCTCTAAGTCTCAGATTCCTAAGCTATAACGGTACGTTTAGAGCATGCAGTGGAAAGTGTTGCAGGAGCCCATGAATGCCATTCACTGACAATTCAAGCATTATTTCCATCTGAATGTTATGACACATGAACAGCAGCAGTATCCTGAATCCCCAGTGTGAGAAGAAAGCACCCAGCTTAAGCCTGGCACTGCACTGTGGTGCTGGGACCCTTAGGACAGCAGTACTGTCCTTTGCCTGAGAAGCTGCCTTTGTACTCATCTCCCCCTTGGTGCTACTAAGCACATGATGTATGTCTGAGAACTTGCTATTGCAATATATGGCTGCATAGCTGTTTGGCCACAAGTTTGATTATCTGGCCCCACAGGACCCAGTATCTGTTGTTCTGGAGTTGTTACAAACAACTGGCTTAACTAATCTTCACATACGATACAGATTTGACCAGTGTCTCCAAGAGGGCTGATAAGCCTTACTTAGGCAGAAGTCAGGGAGGAGATTTTAAAAAATAGGTCTCTGCTTTCTCACCTTTCTGCTTGGGAAAGTTCAAATGATTATTGTATTGGAAAAGAAAGCTCATAAACATCTTTATTCTCTCAATATCCAGCCTTCAATTCAGCTATGCAAAACCAAAAATAAGAAGAATGTATCAAATTTGCCAATGCACTGATCTGTTTTTTTCTGACCTTTTCTTCATTTTCCAATGACTGCCTTCTTTCATATGTTAATTACATCTAGAACTAGATTTTTAATTAACGTGCCTAACAATCAGGCAATTAGAGCTTTAACAAACACCTCATAGGCTAAGTATATCATCTACATCGATGAGTTAGGCATATAAGTGCTTTTGAAAATCTGTCAGACATCTATATTCAGCTGAAAGCCTTTATGACCTTAAAAGTAATCTCTCAGCTTCTAAATAGCCTTACAGAGCTTTTTTTTTTTTTTTTTTTTTTAATAGATACATGCTATGAACATATACAGATGGAATATTGTGGACCCTCTCTCAAGAAAGAACCACAAACATTTAAAAACCTATACAACAAAACACCACCCCTTTGAGCCCCATAAACTTTCTAAGGAAATTAACTGTCCTGTAATCCTGCTGGTAGAAAATGACTGCAAGTTAGAAACCTTACTCCAAAGCATGGTAGAAAGAATAATTGGCTTCTCCCTCAGTCTTAAAGTTCTTGACCTTTTGCTCCTCATTAGGGACATAAAACATTGGGAAAATAGTTACATTTGTCATATTTCTTGTAAAATTATACAAGTAGAAACTGAAATGGTTTGGAGTCAGTAAAGTGAATTGGAAAGGCCCCATGTGAGGAAATGGCTAAGAAAAAAATCTTTAAATCCTCTTTAGCAATAGTTATGCCACATGCACTTGTATGATGCACTTCAAAGTATTAAAATGTTAACAAAGTGAAATTATAAGCAAAGCTATAAAATTTAAAGATGTTAACAGACATGTTACTGTTCTGGTATTTAAGACACGTACCCTGGTAAAAAATAATGGTAGTCATACAAACACTTGACTTCAGGGACTTTATTATACCTACTCTTCTCCCTACAACTCATTACTGGCTATAGAGAATCAGAGCATATTATCTCTACACATTTTTACTCATAGGCCTCCTTCTGATTTCAGTGATATTTAAATTTAAGCTCAGGATGACAAGGAGAATATCATATTGGGCAGTTCCTACATATATTGACAAAATTTTTTAACTTGCTGATAACAGATAACAATTTATGAACTTCAAGCCCTAGGATTTAAGAGGTAAATAACATTATGTAACATTTGATTGTTAATTTCAGGCATATGTATTAATATGTGCATTAATACAGATATTAATGTTGGCTCTGATGGGACTGTAAGAAAGTAATATCGATAAAAATAATTTAGTTCAATATTTAACATTAAAATAACTGATGTGCCAGCACAGAAATGCTGCACTTCCAAAACTGCAATACAACATCTCTTGAAGGTGACTCAGCACACAAATTTCATGCTGTAAATCAACAGTGAAAGAAATGTAGTCATCACTATGAAGGTGCATGAGAGAGAACTCCAGTCAAGGGTGTAAGAGTAATTGCCATTTCAGTCTCTCACTCTTGACTAATTTTCAATAGCTGGTCAGTTTCTCTCTCTGCAGAAGCTTAAGCAATAAGGCAAGCAGAAAATAACTGAGCATGCAAGTTTTCCACATATGCCAAATACTAATTCTACAAATATAAGTTGGAATGAAGGATAAGATGCAGATATCTATCATGTCATGGGGGAGACAAATAGTTTTACATAAAAATGCAATAATCAGAGATGGCATCTCATGCAAAGCGTCAAAATATTTAGGAAATCTGCAAAAGAGCTGAGCACATTTTTGACCTGTATAGGATTTATAGTAGCATATTTGAAATTTCACAGGGAAATTCCACAGCAGACACATTGGTAATTACAACTTAAGAATGAAACCAGAGAGAGAAACAGAAATGATCTAATTTCACTGTAGATTCTCTCATTCATATTTCTTTATTTACAGCAAACAAGTATAATCTTTATACTCATGGGCTGACTCCTGAGAACTTAACTCCGTTTCTTTGGGAAGCCAGGCAGTTACAAGTGAGGAACAAATATAAAGTGATGAACTGACCTACTAAAGTCTTTTCCAAAAATAGTTTTTCAACAAACTTTGATATCCAACTTCTCTGCTATTCTGTTTACGTAAGTTTAAAGGTACAGAAAGCTTTCCAGAATACATCTTTTGCCATTTTGCCGTTTATTTATTTATTATTAATCAACGTGTTTTTTAAACTTCTGTATTCCCTGATTATGAAATAAGGCTTCTGCACATCAAAGGTTATCTAAGAGCTTTAGGAATTTTTCAACGTTTGATAATAGAATTCATTAATAAAAGTCTTGATGCTTTCAAATATAAAATTTTAAATACACAGGCTGCTGAGGTAACACAGACTGTTTTTAAATACAATATCTTTTTGCTGCCAGGAAGAACTGTCCTTTACTGATCTTTAATGGCAACAAGCCATGGTTCCAACACTCTGTGGTTACAGACCTCCAGCGTAGAAACATTCTCCTTGTCTAGCCTTGTAATTTTTTGCCAGGTACTCCATATATTAAGTTGGTTCATTTCAATTGCCCTGAGGGTTTTTTGCTCACTAACTAACAGGAGCTTGATGCATCATTACTTTAACATAGCACAAGATAAAGCTGTAGGATTTTCTATTAAAGAAATTACAAGTTCTGTTCTTAATAGATGAATTCTTATATTTATCCATACATCAGCAAGGTCTTTACATTATAAATGTTATTTGGAATGGATATATTTCTGAGTTTGATCCAAAAATTCCTGTAAAATAAAGAGTAATTTCAAACAGTTCAGCTGCATACACACAAAAACAGAGACAAGGTGTAGCTGTAAATTTTCTTCTCAAACACACGCAAAAAAATACCAGCACAGAAAACCTACAAATTCAAAAATGCCAAGAACAGTTTTGTTTGCATGTTTTGAAATAGCCTGGCTCAACTAAAACAGCATGTGGGTACAATCCACAATTCACTAAATTGAGGGTTGTTTGAAGATCCAAAGGTTGTACCTTGCTTTTCAGTCTATAGAGACCTGATCAGAAACTTCAAAATGGCTAATGAATTATATTCCAGTCATTTATAAAGAGTTCAGAAAAAAGCTGTTGGATTATATACAAATCTCATACTGTACGCATTCTCGTCAACTGAATTCCCAGACTACATACTTTTCTCTATACTTCGTATATTCTTTGTTTAAAGTTTCTAATTACCACATGCAGGTTTTCTTCTCACAGCAATCCAATCCAGGAGAGGCTATCTTAAACATGTTTTTACTAATAACCCCTTTTTCTCTTCAGCTCTGTATGTTGATATCACAGTTTACGCAACTCCTAGAAAGTGATTAACTCAGGCAATATACCTTGATCTCTTTGAACCACAGTTAACATCCTCCAGCTGTTTCCCTACTCTTGTGCATCTCTGCATATACACTTCTTCCTAAATTTTTAAGGATTATGAGCTCCTCAATTATTGTATGTATTACTGTAAATGGTTTTATAAACCCAACTGACACAGTTTAGAACAATTCTAGTTACTGAATCCTACAATTGATCTAGAGCCAGAATACAAGAATGACATGGCACAGACACCATGAACAAAGTCTTTTACTGCACCTACTCCCACCTACATATACAATTACTTCAACAGCAGAGACTGCAAACTATTTCCTACTTCTTGGCAAAAAGGGAAAACAATCTTGTACTAAATTAGATTCCATCACAAAAATACTTGTTTTACAATACATTCGATTTCTTCCGAAAACTTTAGCCATTATCTATGTCTAGGAAAGAAAATTAGTCCTTTCAGTTGTAGAAAGCGCTAATTATGAAATCATATTACCAATATACTTAGCAACCTACCTCTTCAAGCAACATATTTGTAGTCAAGTCTTCATATGTATTAATAGTCCAGTGGACTGAAAGCCCTGGCTGTACGTTTGATCTGTTGATCTCGAAAGTCAGCTCCCTTCTGAATTTCCATTTTCAAATCACATCAGGATCTCTGCTGGACAAGAGCACTGGTTAATATTTAAGTAATTATACAAAAAAAAAAATACGGTGGTATAGAGTCTTACTCATGTAAAGGGACTTATCTGGTCCTAGTAAATCCAGTAAAGTTTTGTTATGAACTTTCTTTAGAGCAGAACTGATCTCTAAAGGCAACAAATGCATTAAATTAGATTAGTAAATTACTGTTCCCACAACCAAGTTAAAAGACAAATAAGTAGTCAAGTGAGAATCTGGTAATAATATTGCATCACAGGGCATCCTGGTTATTTTCTTGTGGAATTCAAACAGCAAAGTTTCAAAGAAAATATTCTTTCACCAATACCTATGGAAGTTTTCTATAAAATACATACATCCATTTTGAATAGAAAGATTGTAAATCTGTCTTATACCAAAATGAGCTTAAAATGCAAAGTTAAAGACAGCCTATTTTGATGTAAGTGTTACCATCAATTGATCTTCTCTTGACAGAGAGGTTTCCACAGTTCTAGCTAAATGCATTAGAAATTATAGTCTAGTAGGGCTGGTACTTAATTTAAATATGCTTTCAATAATTCAAGCTATATTTTAATTAATTAAACTCTTCTTTATTAATGGAGCATTGCAGAGAGTCTCTGTGGGATCACGCTACATTAAAACAAGGAAGCTTTTAATGCAGACTTCTAAAATTTTTCAAAGTAAATACTCATATAGGTCTTAAGTCCTGCACGATTCAGTAATATATATGCACAGGTTAGAAATGATGGAATACCCTTTTCATAGGACTGTCTCATGTGTCTGCCCCCAGTGACTGCAAGGCACAGTCAAGTAATTCTCAGAATGAAATGTTCTACAGACAAGATGACCTATAATGCAGTAGGTTATGGGCTACAAAAGACAGCATATAAATAATTTATAATGTAGAATACACGGAAAAGTATTTTCACTTTTATTTGCTGTCATATGCCAAGGGCAGAAGCACCTTCATTGGTAAAAACAACGATTAAGCATAGTTTATATGTATATACAGATACTAATGTGTAATAATATAACAAAATATTATGTTTATAAAATTCCTCTCGTTGGCAAGCAAGCATTTTGCAGTAAGAGCTCCACAGTGGATAAATTCTTAATGATGGAAAGTAGGCTAACACTTTGAAATTCTGTTGGCATATGACCTTATTTTCTTTCTCTTCATTCCTTAAACCAGTATATTGCCATTTTTCTCCAGGATGGCTACATAAACTTTAGTCCCACAGAGAAGATAAGCCAGTGCAAAGCACTGGCCTAAACTCCATGTAAAAATGACCTTTCTGATACAAGAATATTTTAAAAAATTCAACATGACAAATAAAATCTTTATTGTCAGCAGCCATACAGTTCAGAGCTAGTTCTGTAATCCCAGTGTGAAACCTAGAGTGCACACAGGAAGCTGGATTCAATTTTTCACTTAATTCCAGAAGTTACCCATTATCCTTCTTACTGTGAAAAAGGTTAACATTCCTTGGCAAGCTCCTTGCTACGCAAAGCTAAACTTGGGTCTCAGTCACAAAAGACCTGTCAGTAGACATTAAATTACCTAATTACAAGTGAACATGATATTGAATAAGTCATATTTAAACTATGAATGACACAAGTCAAAATCCATTCTTAAAATAACCCTGAGTGATACACATGCTTCATTGTTCTGCTACTGTCTCATGCATGCAGTATCCAGTGTGAATCATAACTGGGGCCTGTGAAATGGTACATACTTAATATTTTATGGCTTAATTGGAGATGTGGCTAGGAGCAATGCAAGAAATATTGTTAATGGCTCTATGTCCAGGTGGGGGCCAGTCACAAATGGCATCCCTCATGGTCAGTACTGGGACCAGCACTCTTCAAAATCTTTATCAATGACACAGATGATGGGATCAAGTGCACTCTCAGCAAGTTTGTGGATGACACCAAACTGAGCGGTGCAGTTGATATGACAGAAGGAAGGGAAGCCATCCAAAGGGATCTGAACAAACTTGAAAGGGGGGCCTCACATGAACCTAATGACATTCAACAATACCAATGTGTTGCATTTGGGTCAGGGCAATCTCATATACATATACAGACTGGGAGAAGAACTCGAGAGCAGCCCTGCTGAGAAAGGATCCTGAAAAACTTAACATGAGCCACCACGGTATGCTTGCAGCCCTGAAGGCCAACTGTATCCAGGGCTGAGGAGCGGCAGCACAGTGAGGGAGGGAATTGTCCCTCTCTATTCCGCCCTCATGAAGCTTCATCTAGAGTCCTGCATCCAGGCCTGGGGCTCCCAGCACAAGAAGCATGCAGAGCTTTTGGAGCAGGTCCAGAGGAGGGCCACAAGGATAATCAAAGGGCTGAAGCATCTCCGCTAGGAAGACAGTCGGAGGGAGTTGGGCATGTTCAGGCTAGAGAAGAGAAGGCTCGGGGGAAACCTGACAGTGGCCATCTGATACTTAGAAGGAGCTTATAAGCAGGAGGGAAATCAAATTTTTACATAATTAGATAGTGATAGGATAATGGGGAATAGTTTTTATACTAAAAGAAGGGAGATTTAGATTAGATGTCAGAGGAAAATTTTCTGCTGAGAGGGTGGTGAGGTGCTGGCACAGAGAGGCTGCGGATGACCCATCCCTGGAAGTGCTCAAGCCCAGGCTGAATGAAGCCCTGGGTAGCCTGATCAAGTGCCTGATTTAGCAGTTGGCAACCCTGCCTGCAGCAGGAGCATAGGAACTAGAAGATCTTTCAGATGTCTTCCAACTGAAGCCATTCTGTGGTTCTATGAAAAATAAAACCATCCAATGAGGATTACATTTTTTTTTAAAAAGACAACAGTTTTGGTGCACAAAGTTCTGTTCATCATTAACAATTGCAGTGAAATCTGACACAAAAAGCAGATCTTCATTATCAGTAACACAAGACACTGCACTGCTAATGAAGTCATATTAGCTAATTGACTAGTTGTTTGAGAATGTTTGTTGGTTTTGCTTCTAGTTGTTTGCACCACCCCATCAAAACCAATCTCCACTGCCTATTTACTCCCTATTGTAAAGGACCAGGGCTGCAATCCTTGCAGACTCAATGGCAGGATCACATGCTCACAGGGACCTGAAGTTGCACAGAGAATCCAAATCATTGAAACCACACCGAAGGCCTTGAGGTCATTTCATTAATGACAGACATTGTAAGAATACAATCTGTAGATGCTTCTCTATACTCTTTATGACTGCTTATGCTAACTCTACTTCTCAGAGCACACATTAGTTTCACAACCTTAAGTTTTTAGAATAGGTTGGAATACATAACCTTCACAGTGTGAATGAAAGCTTTAATACATACATTTCTTCTAAATCTGCTTTGATTTTTTTTTTTTGTCATTGTTTGGTTAGTTGGTTTCTTGTATTGATATGGATCAGATGCAAATTTCACAACCCAATCCAGCTTCTAAAAGTTTATTTTAAACATTTTTCTTACTGAAACCCACAGAGGAAAAATGTAGAGAACAGTTTTTAATTAGAGTATGTTTTTCTGTGTGTTGGCCATTACTAACTTTACTGCCTGTGGGATATCTGGGAAGTAGCAGGAGAGAGCATACTACCTTCCAAGTCAAAACCAGAAAAACTAGAGCTCAGTGAAGAAGTCACATTGTACAAAACATTCAGTGTACCAAATTTCAACGTATAAGCAGTGTTTTCTCCATCTTTATTTAAAAAACATACGCAATTCTCCATAAAAACATAAAAGCTCTGTGCAGTTATTTGAAAATATTTCTAATACATATATGGTCTTCAGAAATATATCTACTAAAGATATAATGTAGACAATAGCATCACTGGCAGCTACGTTATTAGACCATTACTACATTAGGATTGGTATTACATGTTCTTAAAATAAGTTTTAGAAGTTTACAAGAACATATCATTCAACGTGCATTCAATTTTTCAACCTTTAGGGCTTCATGTTAGTGAGTAAACCAGTACAGAACTATTCTCTTTACTTACAAAGATGCTCACTACACCTACAATATGCATATCTAGAAAGTAGCAGAAAATAAATATCAGTCAAATTTTAAGCATACAAGATTTACCTTTGCAGTGGAAATGATACTTCAGTGAGAATTAGTGAGAGGCAAAATACTTGAAAATACAATCTCCTCTCTTTTAAACATCAGAAAATTAATTATTTTTCCCTGATATCAATAGGGCATTAAATCTGTTACTAATTCCATATGTATGAAAGGAAAGCTGTAAGGATTAAAAGCGTATAAGGATGCTACAGAATAAATCAAACCCACAGCAGATTCTGCAAGGTTGCTGAAGTGAGCCACTCTAGGCAATCAGGATATGAAGATTAAATCAATTTATGAAAGGACAAACCATGCTCACCCTCTAAGTATTAATTATTTCTAGTACAGTGGCACCTGGATGATTCAAAACCTTTGTTCATGGAACTATATACACACAAAATGAAAATTCTAGACCCAAAGGATAAATACATTAACTGAAACCTTTTTGCTTAGCTTTTAAATACACAAATGGCTGTTTGAAGTGTCAACATTCACTGTGCCAGATACACATTCATGAGAAAAGAGACATGTATATTTCTAATTCAACGTCTACAGAAGTGGGCCCAAATTTAGGATTATTCCAGCTAGATCTGGTAGGATCTGAAAGATACATTAAAGATACATTCTATAATCTAAGTGAAAAAATTACAGCTAAATAATTGTGCTGTAAGACTACATTTGTTAGTAAGGTTTTAACTTTTAGTTACTTTTAGCTTTTCACAAAGACTGTCCTGATATAAGAAATAATTTCAGTGATTAATTCATCTTCCCGTTAATTTTTTTTGTCTAGGATCAGCAGAACAAGCCCCCACATGACCTTTACTTGCAAAGTCTTCAAGTCATAAATAAAAATTCTTTTGTCTAGATTAACTATTGTTTACAGACTGCCTTATTCACCTGTGCAGCATTCAACATCTGGTACAATGAGATCTTTGCTAAAGATACAAGCTCATATCCCATGAGGAATACACAACTGGGAAACTTGAAACAATACTTTGTGTAGTCTGCCATACTGTGTGCTGCTAACAGAGGCAAAGATCACAAAAATTGTCTCCTTACCGTGTCCCTTTCTACATCTGTAACTTGCATACACTCTCTAAGGACACTCCTGCTTCAATGTCGCATGCCTCTGCTTCTTTCTAATAGAATGTAACTATCTATCTCTTTAATCTGCTCATATTACCTCAGTTTTCTTATCCTGAATCGTGCACTAGACAGGATAATTGTGCTCTATGGGACAGATCTTCAACAGATCTATGCTGCTAGAGGCCCAATAAAATCAGTGGAGATAGGCAGTACCTGAGATCTTCCTAAAGAACCAGCCACATGGTTAAAAAAAAAAAAACACAACAAAACAATGATTTTACGTTCCATAAGAAAGCTCCAGTATCCCAGGACTGCAAGTTCATGACAAAGCAGGCCTCTCTTACAAAGTCCAATGAAATTCCCTAGCTGTTTTCTGGCATGTTCCAGCTCTGTGAATCAAACAGAGGAAGGCTCGTAAAAATGTGTAAACAAACATAAAAGGTTGGCCCTTAGTGCTATTGTATTTCAGAGCTGGCTCAGCGCTCTTGTTAAAGGGCTGCTATAGACATATACAAAGAATCATATGAATAATGCTGGAGCCATCTACCTACAGCACAGAAATGTGATCTTCTCTGTTCAAATGTGGTTGAAATTTGTTAGAACTGGAAAAAAGATTACTGTTTCCTTAAAAGGGCATCACTGCATGCTCATTGCCCTTTTTTCCTTTTTGATACAGGGTTGCGAGAGGGGAAAAAAGCCTAAAAACCTATTCAGTCTTTGCTGGCTTAATAGCTTTAACATATTATTTCTGAAGAAGATGAAAAACTCAGACTTGTAAAATGTGATCCCAAAAAGAAAAGAAGGGCTTTAACAAACAATGGGGAAAGTATGGGAGGCAGCTTAGTGCCTAAACATCAGTTAATAATACTACATTTTGAAATCTTTAACTCATTAATTTGAAAGGGTTTGGCTCCAGCTCTTTATTTTGGCTTTTCATTTTTGTTTGTTTGTTTTTCCCTTCCCAAAGCAAATCTGGACTGTAGATGATTACTTTGAAAACAAAGCAATATGCAAGTCTGGTAGAGAGATTCTTTTCAAAAGAGATTTGAGAAATAAAGCATGCTTTAAATTAACAATCAGTTGCAACAATGACAGGCCTCAGAGTTTGGTGACAGAGCCCCACATTAATTATTTGCTAAAGGAATGGGATTTTATGCATTATAACATGAGGATAAATATTAGGTTAAGTAGTTTCAAGAGTTTAGCCTAAAAGAAAGGCTCTTCCTGACATCAACAATGAGAAATCTGGGGAGTTTAAACCCATAAACTTGAAACTAATACACATATAAACACAAAAGCCTTTTCTAATTATCATGAACCCCTGGCTATGAATCTGCTGACAGCAGTGCATTAGAGATAAGACAGCTGTTAATGTCCAAAACTAAATAGGAGATTTTCTTAAAAATCTATTAAGAAGGATTTGTACATTGGAAGTAGCAGCACTAGTTGATTACTAATTTAGAGAGCACAATCAGTTGTGCTATGTTTTCTTCAAACTACAAACCAATTTCAAGTTAACCCTCATGGGGACTGGACTCAGAATAGTGAACCACTGCTGATCAAACAGGATCTTTATCGACCATGAACACTTTGTTCAATCTATTGCGGGATTCTGATTATTTAGAAAATGCCCAATGAGATATGCTGTGAGCTAGAACTACGCTACTCAGGAGAGTACTCATGGAGTACATCAAATGATCCTGTTGAAGCACTCTGCTAACTAGCTGCATATTTGATGAGTGAATTTGATTAATCAGAAGACAACAAAGCAAGATTACAACTTCCTTCTATGATCCAAATGGAGAAATTTAACTGTTTTCCCTGTAGCTACTGCATCACCTCTGAAAACCTATGGTCTAATTGTTATCACCTCGAATAATATGCCTTGGTAGTCAAAACTGTGTTACATTATGGTCTAGCATTAATAAATATGTAATAGTTTTAGAAGGGGAAAATAGGGTGGTTTTTTGTTTGTTTGTTTCCTGAGATGAGGAGTTCAGCTTCTACAGCAGGTGTGATCTGAGCTGAATATTCTGACCAGAGGCCTACATTTATTGTACCTCCTGGAAATTCCCTTAGCTAGGGAAAGCTCTTTTGGTACTTAAAGAACAGCCTCCTGTTAAAACCTGTTTGTTTGGTTTTTGTTTTTTTTTTTTTAATTCCACACTCTATCTTAATTTTCTAGTTTATTTTGTTTTGGAAAGCAGCTAAAACAATGCATTCTCCAGAGGATTAAGAAAAAAATAATTAGAGAAGGGCTAGAAGGAGACAGAATTTATGTCACTATCCATAGCTTGAAAAAGAAATTAAAATCACAGCCCAAGAAAAGATGCTTCCCATCGTGTTTCAACTTTTTTTTTTCCTGAGGCCAACACTCCTATTCTTTTTTCACTGCTGTCAACCAGTGGACTAATCCTAACTTGTACAAGCCTCTATGTGACTTCAATTCTTGCCTCTGCGTTTTGTGACATTGGGTGGCAGACCACATCTTAAGAAGTTTTTGCCAGAGGACTGAAGCACATAATGCTTTGAACGCTTACCTCAGCAGTAGAAACCCATCCTAGAAAATTTTGTTTACAAGGGAGAGAAGTGGCAAGCGTCAGTCAGGTGAAAGGCATCCTCTTAAGGCAGCCCCTCTGAAAAATCTGAGGGGCTATTTCAAAAAATATCATGATGGAGAGATGTCCACATAACCAAGAAATTTCATATGATTGAGAACAGATGAAGGGACTGAGTGCAAGAAGTAGATAACAATCATGTATCACAAAGACTCATAGATGGAGTAGGTGAGATTAATAAACAGTCCTACAAAGACTAGTTATAACTGATACTGGTTACACACATATAAGACATAAGTTTAGCTTCCAAGCTTTCACAGACTAGTTAAATCTAGTATTCTCATACATATATTAGGTGAGATAAATTCCCCCCACAATGTCTAACTCCCTATAAAAAGCATTAACCTCTAGCCACTCTGGGAAAACAAAATCCCAGCAAAATGAAAGTCTATCTCCCACCAATTTTTTATTTGTCAAATTAAGAAAGCATCCAGGAGTGTGGATAAAAATAAACCTTCCCTAGCTGTGGAGGTGGAGTACTCTAACTTGCATAGATTTTTAGAATTAACTAATAAGTTCAAGGAAAAAATTAATATGGTGTTCAGAACACTCCAGGTGACCTGTACCAAATGTAACAGCTGGCATTAATTGAGTAAGTTACATGATTATATTAATGATTAATGGCATAGCTTTACAAATATAAATACCCAGCTCTGTTTAGCTTTCAAATCAGCTGTAGCAGGAGCAGACCAAGCAGATACAAATGAACATAAATTGAAAGCTGAGAAGTATCGCAACCAGGATTCAGAATTCCCTTGTGAGTACAGAATAAAGCTGATAACATTTTCTCAGGGCTTTCAAAACAAAGTCCCGCAACACCAATATTTTCAGCACCTGTAATGCCGTAACACAATGGAAAAGGGAGGGCTTGCTCAAATACACCAGCTACAGACACAGGAACAAAAGAAAAGAAAAAAAAATCGGGTTACCCTTGGAAGGCCTCAAGTAGGCAGGGATCTCCAGCAAGAGATCTTCACCTCCACTGCCAGCCCTTCAATGAGGTCTGGGAAGGGGATGATCTGGCTTTACCCCTTTCCGGTCACTCAGGTACACTGCATGCACCTGAGCTCCCCTGCGTTGGCCCTGCCTGCCCACCAGGTGCTCAATCACTGCTTCAGGCCATGACTTAGCATTTCAGTTACAGCACCTGATGACACTGCCTGTGAAGAGAGTATATTGAGATCAAAACAAAAATATTGTTTGATCTCACTGGAAACCAGAATTCTCTTCTATAAAATGACCTTGATACTTTGGTCTGTGTTGGAATGAAAACAAATCTTTCTGTTTGGGGAGTGGGAGGGTGGAAAGGTAACAGATATTCCCATCGTTGGTAGTCACCCAATGCTTATAGCACTTGCCATGGTTCAGGTTTTTCTGAAGTAAATCTGAAGCTGCATCTCCAAGTCCCTGTAAGAATGCTTTAATCTGTGCTGCTGGCTATTCTAAACCCTCTCTAGCTCCAGAGACTATCTAAACTTGGCATAAAAGGACAATAATTTCTACAAAATAATCAGATGTTGCTGTGAAGTGTGGGGAGAAAGCTTTCTAGAAATTTTTAGCTAGTTCTAGTTATGGTTCTGCAGCCTTTCTATAATGGAGTTTTTTTCATTGACAGTAACAGGATTACTTGCATCGTTAAAGGTTGCAGGAGCTCTCCCTTGGCAGGTGCAGTTAATGAAGAAAATGATTTTCAGAGTACTTGGTTTGTAACAGAAGGGCTTAATTATAGTTCCAACAAGCCTGAGCTGCATAGATCACTGTGATCAGCATCAGCTCCAAAAAAAACCATGATGTAGTACCTCAGAGAGGTACTGAAAGCAACACTGTGGGCCACAGGATAATAATACACATAAGCAGCTTCCACAGGCAAATTCTGAGAGAAGAGATGGCATTTCATTATGTTCATTCCTCCTCCCTAAAGGTGACTAGAAAGAACAAGAATCTTAGTGTACTTGCAATGCATCATGCAGTGTAGTCAAACTAAAGCACTCTTTCAGATGGAGTCATCACATGATCTACCAAAGGCTAGTGCAGCACTAAACCTAAACCTAAACCTATGACAAAACTTAGAACACTAAAGAATCAAAGTCAAAACCAGGACATTTTGCGCCCAATATGGATGGGGCTGTGGAATTGAGAAAATAATCTCAAACCAGTTTAAGTCTTTAGTTGTAACTTGTTCTAAACTGAACAAATAACTGAACTTGGAATGAATTAACTTTCTACCGTTTGTCTGACTAACTTCTTTTTTAAAGCATACAGAACATGCTGCCTAACCCAGAAGGTCTATTCAATGCCATGATTCTAAGAAGTCTTCCTTTTACTATCAGTCCTATTAAAATCAGTAGTAATTCAATCAAGAGAATACGATGACTCAAAGAAACACGCCCAGTCTAATCCCGTAAAGAGTTTGCCTAAAGCTAGTGCTTATCAGAAACTAATCTTTATTTAAGACAGTAGTTGAACATAGACATTTGGCCACTAGCCATATGATATGTATACTACTGAACATCCACGTGTGTGTATTTATTTCTAGGGTTGTTTAATAAGTTATTCATTATATTTGAAACACAGCCAGTATCTACATGGAGAAGTGACCAAGGACATGATCCTGCACAGATCTGGAGATGGTTATGAACTTAATAAAGTCCATCTGAAAAGAAAAAATGGAAATTAACTGTACTGAATACAAGTCTGGATTGGTTCATAAAAAACTAGGTCAAGCTGCCACAGAAATCAATCAGAACAGGAATAAAGCTTGTACAGAACTCTTGGGCAGAATTCTCTATTGTTTCAAGCAATTTTTGTGTGCAGAAGAAATAGCTTACACTCAAGGGCAAATGCTGAGGCATCCAAGCAGCCTGGTGAGGTACTGATAAGAAATACAGTGGGGAAGACTCCTGTCCTTATCCAGGATATGACAAGTTCCAGAGCTGACACACTATAACCCCCTGGAGTCTAGAATATCCCTCATTACTTATTCTAAACATCTAACACATAATCTGGGCCTTACACTTACTTACTGTTCCCCTTCCTTAGGTCAACTTGTACCAGTCAGTGTCTTTCAAAGGGAGTTTAGGGCAACCCATGCAATTGAATATTATGTGTATATGCATTGCCTTTTTTCTCATAGATCTTCCTTTGTGCACGCATTAGAAGACACACCATTTAGCTACTCCTCTAAATGCAGAGAAGTACTAGAACAGTATTTCCTGTCCTGTCCCTCCCAGTGAAGTACACACACAAAGCTGTCAACAGAACACACAACAATTCTATATGAATTAAAATAATAATAATAATAATAATATATTTTGTATCAGCTACTAACAATTATGAATAATGGAAAGTATTTAAGGTGGCAATGTGCACCAAGGTAATTTGCAGAACATTTTGCATCAGGTGAGTTGAAAACCTGCCTATGCTTTAAATGCTTTAACTTTGATATTGGGATTCTAATCACTGCCTGCTGAAAATAAAGCAGTAGTGTCTGTCCAGCTCAAAGAAACAGCATAATCACTCTGGACCATACATCTCTAATCTGATTCTCTTTAGAGGAGAAGGATTAATCAAGAAGATTAGATTCTCTTTCCAGTTTTTGCAGCGATTCTTGCAGTTCAGGGTATGAAGGACATGGCCAGGCAGTGTAGAATAATTTTCCAGTCCTGCCTCCAGTAGCATTCTATATTCAGTTACAACACCTCAGTACTTCTAAGAAGCACAAACAGTCTAACTCAAAAGTTCTCATAATTAGAAATTTAACTTAATTTTATTGGATCACGTAATTAAAGGAAATTACTTAGCACATGCGTCATTGGATTAAAGAAAAAACAACTTTCCTACAAATGACTTTTGTTTTTCACTTTATTCCATACCCCATCTGCTTCTGATGACTTAATTATTCCTTCTCAAGATCTAGAGAGATCGGTATTCATTAGAGGAATCTATACCACTTCAAGATTCTAAGATCTAAAGCTATGATATAAAATATAGACAAATTAAAGTCACATTGCTAACTGCAATTACAAAATTCAATTGTTATATATTTATAGAAGCAGGCTCTAGAAAGTCCCAGCAGCCAAGATGGCTTTCATAAGTAACTGTGAGCTGCCTTTTCTGTGGCAGTCCCAAATCTGTCTCAGGGGTAGGGCAGCTACCTGTTTAGAAAAGAAGCTGAAGAGTAGCATGTAATTCTAGATAAATGAGAACCATGCATGCAGCTACATTTTTTGTTTCACTGTTTGCAGCACAGTTTATTATCCAAACTAATATGGCATAATAAAAATAGTAATTGATCCTAGTCACAAGAAAATATATTCTACTTGAGAATTTTGGTCACAGGACACACACATGCTGCATGCAACAGAAACACCAGGTCTCCTAGAGCAGTTATATTTTGAACTACAATATCATTTCACAGTGGCCATGATGGCTGCTTTTAAAAAGGGAAAATTCAACTATTACATTATAGTACCCTTTTCTATATAAATGAATTTGTACAAGGTGCAAGGCAGTTAGTACATTCACAGTATGGAGTTAATGCCTTGAATGTCAAGAGTACCACTGATTTTTGGACATTCTGAAATCTTCAAACCTGTTCCCTCCATGGAGAGGAAACTGACATTTTATCCCTAGGACAGATGTATTTCATTACATAGAAGATGTAGCTCTACAGTCTCTATAGTGTCTCAACAAGACTTTTCCAGATTCTGCTTACTGTACTCCTTAACCTAGAGTTTTGAAAACACATTGAATGCCCTTTGTGAAAGGAGAAATACATTTGCTATTTTCTCATTTGCCTATCCATCTCCATTTCACTTCATTTAACCGCATTAAAGCCATCGCACATACGAAGTGGCCTATTTCGAGCAGTGTTGCTGTTACAGCTCTTACAGCGTGGAAGTGTTACAAGCTATGTCAATACCAGGAGACAGGGGCACTGCGCAACCAACCCCGTAAAAGAAAAACAAATCATATTGGGCGCTAGTAAACCAAGATCTCAATTCCTGAATTTACATGCAGCCATTTATTCTGGATTCTTGTGTTAGCTTCCAAACAAGACAGAAAATAATTGAAAACTTTCATTTAATACAATATAGCATTTAGCACAATACAGTAGCTGTATTAGACATTCTGTAATCCCCATTTCGGAGCCCTGCTTTTAAGAAAGCAGTGGAAAACAAAAGGAGAAAGTGCCCTTCAGCCTCTGAAGCATGTTTTCTTCTTTGCACAATAACAACAACAGATTCAAACATCATTCTTCTGTACAGCTTGCCATCCCAGGGCACAGCTTTGCTATGCTGTTTTATAACATACTTGATATTGGCATGAAGGTGTAAGCAACAGTAAGTGGAAGCAAGCCCAGTGCATACGTCTGAGGGGACAATAAACAGTCCTTTTAAAATAATGTGTTTCTGACTAAAGGTAAATGTTGAACTTTTTCCTTCCAACTCACTTTTTTACTAAAAATAATTCTTCATGTGCTTATATTTTGTCAGGGTTAGAGAAGAATGAGGACAGAAATTAGCATTACTTAACCTAGGATTAAAAAGAAAGAATGCTCTCAAATTGGGGTTTTGGTTGGCCTTCCAATTATGGCTTTAAGAAGCTTGCATTCCTATGGAAACTGAGAAGAGCATAAATGTAAGTTGTTATTTATACTTCAAAGCAATTTTCTGTCCTTAAAGTTTAGTTATTTGTGTTTTCTTCCTTATAGAAATTAAATCTGAATGGCCATGTTAAATTATTCCAATATGTATTCATCTTAGTCTATTTTAGTGTGTCTTTCAAAAGCAAGGTTTTTCTGATTTTTGCAAAATATGTAACTTATTGTCTCTTTCAGACAGCTGGAAATCACATTCAAGTTTAAACAGTTATTCAAAATGTCTTACAGTGCTGTATGGTGAGATTCTGATTGCCCTCAGGATGTGTTCAATTTCTAAAATGACTGATTTGCCACCAACTATACAGTATGCACAGGACCCAGTTTGATATATGTTAACCTAGCATCTTAATAAAAGTGAAAACAGACACATGGACAACACACTCCCCTGCCCACCAACTAACCCACCCATGCCTATTTCTGGTGGATTCTGCATGATCTGGGGGTTCTAGTTGGTGACAAGTTGAATGTGAGCCAACAGTATGCCCCAGTAATAAGAAAGGCCAACTGTATACTGTTGGGCATAAGGCACAACATTGCTAGCTGATCAAGAGAAGTGATTGTCTTGCTCCACTCTGTGCTGGGCGACCTCAGCTTGAGTGTGCAGCTTTTGGTGCCACAATATAGGAAAGACTTAAAACTATTAGAGAGTGATCAAAGGAGGGCACCAAAGATGGTGGAAGATCTAGAGGGCAACACATGAGGTCATTTGGTTTGTTCAGCTTAGAGAATAGGATATCTGCAGAGAAAAACCTGGGTGTTTTGGTGGACAGCAGGTTGGCCATGAGCCAGCAGTGTGCCCTTGTGGCCAGGAAGACCAGTGGTATCCAATAGGTGATGCCCCGTCCCTGGAGACTTTCAAGGTGAGGCTGGATCAGGCCCTCGGCAAGCTGATTTAGCTGTGCACGTCCCTGTTCATTGCGGGGGAGTTGGACTACATGACCTTTGAAGGCCCCTTCCAACTCTAAGGACTCTATGAATCTATGATTCTGTGATGAAGAGACACTGGAATTCCATTCTAACCTTTAGCATTTTGTTTTCAAGAGAGAAGCAGGTAGACCACTACCAAGAAGTTTGGAAAGGGTGCTTTGTTGAGACTGCAATGTAAAGAACCTGCAAGTCTTTCAATTATACAAGAATTGTCTACATGTTTAGAATCTAAGGAAAAATAATAATTCATTAATCCGACTTAATTACTTGGATGTTGCCTTTGAACAAAGATGCACATATTTTCACATTCCTTTTAGAGTCAGCATTGTCTGACAATTTTTGGTGGAACTACTGATTTTACAAGATAAGCAGAAACGCACGCTAGCTCTTCTAGGGGCAAAAACAAGCTTTGGAACTGGTGTAAAAAAATGCAAAGTTAGGTTTGGTAAAGAAATTTTCACTTGAAAGCTAGACATGGTTCAGTAAAACACTCATGCTGAACCTGAAATTTTGCCTGCTCTGTGTGTCACTACATTAAAGTTTATGTGAGCATGAAGGCTAAACCTGTCTGAAATGATTTATTAGATGTAAGTCAAGAATGCCAGAGATTATTAGAAAGATCAAAAGTCGTGAGAATATTCAAACCTACAACTACTAAGTTTGGCTGTTTTTTCTAGTAACAATACAGTGGTAATTTCAGAAAACCCTAAAATGCATGCAAGAGCAGAAATACAAGGGCTGCTCTTAAAGTAAAGCCTCCTCTGTTATGATGTTGTCTTCACCGACCATCAGAGGCAGATTGTGGTGGTATGGCAGTGAAGGTTGAACCTTCCCAACTGTATTCCATTACATTTTGTTGCCATGTGATAGATGGCAGCAGAGGGGCAGACTGACAAAATGGTGTCTGACATGGAAGTGCATAGGTACAAAGGTGTAGGTAGGTTGCTCCAGAAGTAATGTCTCCTATTTATTTCCACGGAAACTACAACTAACACAAAGAGCACAATAACACTGTTTGATAGAGCAAATTCTCAGTTATAAAACACTTTTTTTCAACACAGTCAACCCCATGAGCTATGGATTTTTGCCAGCAATGAACAAGAGCCTACATGTCACACTTACAAAAATCTGCACCTGAAGAAGTGATCCACTGCCACTGTTGTCATGCTGAAACGCTCTACCCACAGCTTCATTGTGCTCACTTCCACTTTTGGGTCTCCAGAAACACTCAGCAACCATCAATGAATGTCACTGGGTGCAATTTTTTCCTCATGGAGGAATTCAATGACACACCTTTGCTTCATACGCACTTCCATGTCAGACACCATTTTGTCAGACTGCCCCTCTGCTGCCATCTGTCACATGGCAACAAAAGGTAATGGAATACTGGTGGGAAGGTTTAACCTCTACTATACCACACTACCACCATCACTTCTGATGTTGTGGGTCAAGATAATAAAATAGGAGGCATTACTTTCAGAGCAGGCTCTGTACAAAGGCCATGTTGTATAGTGAAGTAAAGCAGATCTTGAAGAATTACTTTATTTTAGCAATTGCCATGCAGGGGACTTTATTCACAGAAATTATTTTTCTTTTTAATTCAATCTTGATTTTAAAAGGTTTGAGCACTTACATAGCTTTCTGGTCTATCTCACTCCAAATCAACTTTCAAATTCTGAGGATAAATGAATTTATATCAGAGAATATATGTTTGCCAAAAGTAAGTGGGCAGTGGTTATCATGATCTACATGAAGTAATTATTAGCAAGGGAAAAAAGTAATTATTAGCAAGGGAAAAAAAGTTCCAGAGACAGAAATGGAAGACAATGGAAGAGAAGTCTCTTACTTGTCTTCTAACTTGTCTTCTACCATAACAACACGATCAACATAGGTGTTAACCATCATGCTTAGGTCCCAAAGCTGCTTTTATTCTGTGTAATAGTTTGACTCCAGATCGTGAAGTTTCATATTCACTCAGTCTTTCTCCTCATAAAAAGGAAAATAGTTTCATCTAAGGTGAAAGTTAAGTCACCTTCCCAAGAAGTTTACAAAAACGTAAAGGTACTAGCTTAAATCAGTAGAAATTAGGAGAAAGTAGTGTTTATTTCTATGTAAAAACAGCTCAGTATGATTAAGTATTTCATAATTCCACCCCAAATACCAAGAAATGAAATATAGATTTTTAAAAAAATTCTCATCTAGTTTTGAGTCAAAGAGTAAAAACGTTTTTTTTTTAAATACAGCAGATAAGGCAAAGGTTTCACACTAGCAAAAGTACATATATGTTGAAAATTATTTTCATCCTATTTTGGTATAGAAATGAAATTGTTCAGAGAAATTCCCAGGAATTCTTTCCTGAATAACATGTGATTCATGAGATCAAGGAATGAATGTTAGTTTGAATACTTACATCTCTAATAAGCTTCATAACTAGCTATATATTTAGTTTCCTTCTGCGTTCAGTTCCATTGATTGAAAAAGCTCCAAAAAAAAAATTGGTTCCTTTCCCACACCAGGGGACTCACCCGACCTATAAGATGTCAAAGACCAAATTTTCTACTCTAAAGAAGGAGATCTGGAAGAACACAATCTGGAAGAATGTTTTGAATTACCAGATATTCTACAGTGGTCTTATTAATTTTTACTACACATTTCTCTACATTTAGACCTTTAAATTTTTTCTACTGAACATTGCATCCAACTGAGTATGTTCCCATTAAAACTCAGGGGTATTCCTGCTGTTGTTATTCTCTGTTGTTGTTGTTGTTGTTTTTACAGAAAAAAAAGAAGAAAAAGAAAAAAGATCAGACTAAACTCATTAATGTTCTTCAAAATCCATCTATGTTGTTAGTAGCTTCGGTAATCCTTTTTATTAACTTCTCTAGGAATTACTCACAAGTGTCCTCTGTACAATCTTTAGGAACTCTTATGCATGTGACTGAACGTTCAGGCATGAACAAGATTACTCATATAGTCTATACATTTTCTCTGGAGAGCAAGCCTGGAATAATTTCATTGTAATACCACACATGCTATTACTTGGAGGGAATACGGTAAGATAAAATTGGTAGGCAGCCAATAAATCTTTGTTTCTCTAAGCCAAAAATAAAGAAATTACATTTTGTTTTTCTTCCCCCAATAGTTCACGTCCTCTTCACATCACCCCTCGTCTAAAGTCTTGATCTCCTCTTCTAATTCTATCAAAAGAAAGTAACTCCGTCGTTTAACCCTAGCAGCTTACTGCATCACTCACATTTAGAGGATGAATTTTGTTAAGTCAATAGTAGCAAAACATTTTGAAGAAGTGTAGCACAGAGCATTGACAATTTCCGAACATAAGCATGTGGCACATGTGTAAAAATCACAATCTGCTGGTAGGCTAGAAAACAGTAGGAACAGCTCTGAGAGCCCACCTTATCGTATTTCCTTCTGACTTCTTTACCACCTTCCATTCCTCTCAGAACTTCTTCCTTCCTGCCTTTATCCTTGCACTGGAAGAGCCTCAGAAAATTCAGGATGGAAAAGAGACGGACATTATACAACAAAATCCTTGTACCATTACAAACACCGAGTGGATGTCCGCTACAGAATAACATTTTTTTAAAGACTGCTTCATAAAGAGAGCGGCTTCATCTTAATAGGGCCATGAACTTACATTCTCCAGCTCACTCTAAAGCTCTGTCCTTTACTAACTTGGGGCCTTAGCCAAGAGTACTGAGATATAAGGAAGTTGTAGCTAATTGAGTTCAGGGGGCTTTGGATCAGATAATCCTGGCAAGTCTTACTCTTCAACAGCTCTTAAAAGGGAAATGAAAAAGTCTGTCTTATTCCACTCTATCAAAAAGAACCAGAACTGCCCAGAAAGGAGTGGAAAGTATCCAAATGATACGTGTCCTCTTTAAATACCTGGTAGCCTGAAAAATAAGAGATGATTAACTCATATTTTCAGAAAATTGAGTTTACAAAGAAAACCACAAGGAACTTTAATTTCTCCTTGCTGACTACAGAGCCACATGCACCCTCTGAAAATTTTAGCTTGTTTTACCCTTTTTGTTCTGAAGAAAAAGAGAATAAATGGGATTGCTCACTCGATAATCTACTCAAGGGGGTTATAAAGGGAGACAGAAAATACACTCACATGTATTTTTTGAATTTTGTATGGTCCAATCCCATGACAGAAGCCAAGTTCTCCACACACCTTCCCTCTGAAGCTCAGAGCTACACTCTCAAATACCAGAACTACATTGATACAATGCAATGATGACTACATGACCATTTCCTAATAGTACAAAAGCTGTACAAATGGTCAGCACTAAGCAGTGATTGTATGACAGTAGTCCTCATTACTTTACTCACGGAGACCTTTTTAAACAGTTTTCCTTGCCTGCAAGAAGCCTCCTTGCAGTGTGGAGAATGCATCTCCACTGACCAGCCTGGGGGAGGCCGAGAGGCCAGGCTCTCTCTTCTGGCCCAATTTCACCTCACAGCAAGGCAGGAGAATGATACAAGCAGAAGGTAGCTCAGCAGCATTTTCTTCCGGAGGACGACAGCAACAGGCCTGGTTCAGGCCCTTTGTTAGTAAAGAGCTAGAAAACCAAATTCAGCCAGAGAATATGCATTCCCATTTATATCAGAAAACAATCTCTTAATCTCTTTTTAAAAATGGTATTTCCCTCAGAAAAGTCCACAATCATCTGAAATGTTGCTAGTTTGCCATTAGCCACTGACAAATATTTATGACATTGAGTGTTTCCAAGACAGCAAATAGCCTCTCCCTCACACCCAGAATAAGATTCAAGACCAGGTTTGGTTATCTCCTTTTCTTTTCTGAGTTTCTATCCACCCTTTAACATTACTTGAATGTATTTACTATGCTCTGGTAACAGAACAGAGAACACAGCATATGATAGTGATTTAAACTGTGTCATTAGCACATGGCAGGGGGGAGGGCTTTACTTGTATAGTTCACACATACCATACAAATTCTTTAAACAAATAAAGAGCTGCAGAGGGAAGGGGGGAGGGAGGGAAGGGGAAGAGACCTATACAAAACTGAAATTTTCCATGCTTTCCCACACTTGTTTGGAGGTCTCCCCACAATACGATGGAGTCTCTCCTCTTACCCAGCTCATCAGCAATTCCTCTCACACTGCACACACTGGGGTGGCACACTGCCTACACTTTGAGAAGATCTTGGCAGTGCACAGGCAGCTTTGGAACATGTACTAGAGGCAGAGAACATTACCTCATATTTTTAATAGAGGCAGGCACCATTTCAAATTAACCCTTTTTGGTTTCTTGACAGAAGTATTGAACAACATCCATCATATATCACATTAGGGTGGAGACACAATGCCTTGCCCACTTAAAAAATTCACCAATGCATTTTTGGGTATGTTGGAGTTACACAATGAAATGGAACTGAAAAGAAGTACTGGGCAGAGCCTAAGATGGCACATCGAGCCATGAACAAATTGGTGTTCTCTCCTCTTTGCTGGTAGGCAGCATGAGCCAGGCTGCACTCATCTCATCTGTTACATTGCCCTCAAGGACAAGCAAAAACCGAAGGAGAGGGAGGTTTACTGGAAGTGTGGGACACAGGTGAAGTTGATTTTGTATAGTTTAATAAGACATGACAGTTCTTGACTCAATCTTAATTGTTCATCATATTTGTTTGTTTTTTTTTAACTTGGTGCTGCTCTACAAAACATACTTCATATGGATTAAAATTAGTAAAGCTTCACATATATTATTTAGTGATGGTATTTAACAATCTTGTAGATAGGTAAATAAAATCATCTCTTTTACTTCTAAAAAAAATGAGGCAAACTCATTCAGGATCAGATTTACTTACTAAAGATACAAATATTTCTTCAGTGAGTTCATTCACAGCCCTAAGGAGTCTAAGACCCACTGAATTAACTCACTCCTTTAAAGTAAAAAGTAGTTATTTTGAGTTATTAAACAGTTCTAAGAACTAAAGGTGATGGCTTCATTCAGACATGCCAGAGACAAGTTTAAAACCTAGGAATCTGAGAAGGTGAGATATGCCCAGAGATACACAGAATTAATTTGATCTGAAACAGTTTGTGGTTTTTGTTCACAGATATTCTACCTTAAAAACTTCTTCTAGATAGAAGTTAGAAACCAGATAGAAGCATGCTCTGAATAACAGGAGAGGACAACATCCCTACAAGGATGTGGGGCAGATGCAATAGAATACCCAGATATTTATACATCACCGAGATCTGCAGCATGTATGAAAACTGATTTATTGTCTTAACAGCTCATGAAGGAGGAAGAATTAGTTCTCAGACAGGGAACCAAGGCAGAGAGAGAGTGACTTTCTTACAATCCCACAGGAAGCACACTCTAAGTAGATTGCTGCATCACCTGCAGTTTCCGGGTTAATTTTACACAAAGATTAGCAGGTTAGCAGCTCCCAAAAGTGTTTTCAACAGCAGCAAGTACCCTGTTCTCCAGGGTTCAGTCCCACCCTGCAGAAAAATATGCATAAAGGAGCTGAGAGAATTTTCAAAAGACAAAGGAAGTGGTCAGCTGTCAAAGCCTAGTAGTGAAAATGAAGTGTTTTCTGAAGTGTCTGCCAGATATGATGTAGATGAGAAATTACTGCCGCCTTAACATATCTCATTCCTGGATTATGGTTCATTTCTGAACCATAATTTATTCTAGGTATATCTCTAACCAGAATTAACACCATTCTGCACAGATAGACACATAGTTGATCTCCCTTCAGGATTAAGTAGAAAGCTGTAAAAAGAAGATTAACATCAACTTTACCTCCCTCTTTCCACCCCTATCTCTGTAGCTTCAAATTGACAAGACTTGTCCATTTTAAGAAAACATCAACTGAAAATGTATGGAGGGAAAGAAGTCAAGGAGAGAAGGCAACTACAGGGAGAGAATGCAGAGCATAGTCGTCTATTTACAGACTGCTTCTTGTGATCGCCTAGTGCCATCTTTGGATGAAGCTCACAGAGTAAGAAAAAGCCTTCAGTCATATCCAGGAGAAAATAAAGATATCATTTCTTTGATATCTCCTTACTCACAAAAACACTCCTGCTGTATTCACTATCTTTATCTGCAGTTACTGAACTAGCGTCTCCTTTTCCTGTACCATAATACTGTCCCCTGCAGTGCTAGCTGGAAGAGGCTCACTTTACTTTCATGACTCAGCATTCTCATGCACCATAGGGAAGAGGCATGTGCAAGGAAGCTGCTTTGAGAAGCTGACACATTACAGGCTGACAAAGGAGGGAAAAAGACAAAAAAAAAAATTCTTCTGTTGTTTCAGTTATCAGACATGCCCTGTGGATTTTTGAACATTCTTGTCCATGGTTACAACTACAAGCCTCTTGGGCCAAACTCTCTGAGCATGTAAAATGCTCCAGGAAAGCCAGTATAAAAATTTTAGCAGTTTCAGCAATTTGCTGTTGCCAAGAATTAGGCCCAGGAGCATAACAAAGACAGTTACTTAAATCTGTTAATAAGTAGTGTACTTTTACCACCTCGACACTCTAGTGGCAAGTAACAAAGCCATTTCAAACTCGTATGTAGGTGGTCTGCTTCATGATGCAGAAAACAGAGACAAATGAATTGAAAAGAAAAATGAAATACATCACTGCAGATACACCTATATATATTAAAGAACACACAGATGTGTATGTGTGCATATTTGTAAATATGCACATACAGATATATATAAATACAAATATACATATGCACATAGATGTATATACATAACAAAGGCACAGAGATGAAAACTCAAACACACAACAGAAATACAGGATCATTTCAATGGGATATAGAGTTACTTTAAAAGTAGGTCTACAGGTTTTTTTACTACACAAAAGCCAACATTTAAAATATCAAGCAAAACAGTCATTAAGAAGTTCGTGGACCCACCAGCTGCTCCTTAAAAGCTTGAAGTTAACAGTTGCTGTAAGACGCCCTCCAGGCTCCCTTCCTTGCTGAGAGTCATGCAACCTTCATTTCTAGACAGCTTCAGAAGTATTCAAGATAATCTCTTGCAGTGGTGCAGCATTACAGTGCTTGAACAAATGGGTTTACTTTCCAGCTAGAACAGCTAGGTATTTAGAAAGAACTTCCTTTTTTAAGGTTAATCTCAACTTCAGGTTGTCAGAAACTGATTTGTGGTTTTTGGTCATTCCGCACTGTGAGGTTTTCAGACAGTTAAAGAGTCAAGCAACAGCTCCTCATCTTTCTTCTTGTTCTCCTCTTAGGATTTTTAATTCCTTAGTGGGGAGGAGGAAACAGAACAGGAAAAATAGAATTTCTGCTACTAATGGATAGCAGAATGACATTTGCAGAATATATCATTTTAAATCAGGAAAAATAAGGATAGTGCCATTCCAGGTGTGCCTTTACGTGTCCTGGCAGTAATACCTTTGCCACCACTTTATCTCCTGGGAACTTCTCCTTCTATCTATGCACTCTCATCCTTTGCTTCCTCTTTTCTTGAAGCATTAACTACACTATCAGCAGGCACCTCACCCAGCTATCATACACTCACCTCTACCTGCTTTCATTTTAATACAGCACTGCTGCAAAAATGTATCCTAAGGAAGCCTCAGGCTGTTTTACTTTGTGACCTAGTAATGATGTTCTCTCATGCTAGCAGATGAGAAAGATGACAAGTTGACTCTAGTCTGCTCCATGCAGGTGCCATTTGAATATTAATTTTCTCTAGCTAAAACTCTTATTTTCAGGCTGTCCTTTGAATTTGAACTTAAGATGATTAATTCATACAATGAGATTAATTCCTGGTGATTGGAGACAGCTAATAGAGACAGCTAGGTTAGCATCCTACCAATTGAATGATCACATTGTCTCTTTCCAGTGACTGTGAGCAGGCCTCAGTTAAGAGCCTGAAGTTAGTTCAGGTGATTCTAGACTATATCTTCTAGCTCATATCTGCAGAAAAAGAGTCCTGCACAGGGAGAGTTGTCTACTCCTTAAGAGTTCTTGGGGAAAATGGAGCCTGAAGAAGACATTACTGCCATCAGTGGCAGGATGGACATGACAGAAGTGATGCCACATTTTCACAATCAGCTGTTGAGGGAGGGCACATCTTCATGTCACCACCTTTACATTACTATAAGAAGACACAAATCAATCTACAGTCAAACATAAAATGTGGTGCTACCAAAGCACTGCAACTGATAGCAGTTCAGACAACAAGAAGTATTTTATGTCTCTTTTAATCACAGAGAACCTACTCTAAGGTGCCTTGCACTGACTGTAGTCCTACAAAATGCAGTCATATTCAGACATAGTTGAAATGTTGCTGAAATGTAGGACTTCAGCTTTCCCACTTCATCCTTGGTGAAGGACTTACATTTGTTTTCTTTTCTAAAAAAAATCTGTTAAAAATATATATTTTTATATCAATTGTATTTCTGTAGCTTTGTTGGTGATTCTATGGATCTATTCAATATTAAGGAGCTTTGTATCACTGTTCGATCCTGTGTAAGAAATACAAGGAGACAGGAAGGAAGAAGCTATATGCAGGTTATAATAATTGATGTTTCCTCAGTATAATCTTGGCATCTCTTTAAATCCATTTATAATTGTTTGCTACCTATTCCAGAGTACGAACAGGCTATTTCACCCATGAAGGGCAAGTGCTAAGCTTCCTCCCTGGTTATGAACGATCCATAACTCAAAAAGCCTGCAGGCTGGAGTCCATGGCGAAGATTTGTCTTTACTTTTTTTTTTTCTTTAAGCAAGTCGAAGAATTATACTTGCTCTTCATGGATGAGGCAGCCTATTTGTTCTTCTTCAGTTGTGTTTCTGTTAAATTAAGCTTTTTAAAAAGGGACTAAGCCCTGGCATCAGACATTAAACAGAAGGTTGGTGATAGATCTGGATAATTAGTATTTTGAGACTTGTGAGATAAGCCAAGAACCTTTTAAAAAAACCAAACAACTTGATACTGAAACTACTTGGGGTTTTCTTTGGGGCATATTTCCACCAAGACAAATAACAAAAGTAACAGTGAAGGAAACATTTCACTTGGTCAGACGTGAAATATATTGTTTATTTCTGTCGTATATTTATCATTTAGTTTGTGCAGTTTTTTAAATTAAATTCTAATCCAACATTCTCTTTCAATGATTGTTAAAAGAATCAACAATCCACATTAGTCTGTAAGGGACAAAATGAAGAAGGAAACAAAGCTGAATAAGCTTTGAAACAAGATTATTCACAATTGTGTTTTCACAACAAAGCTGTGAAAACACAGCAAAGTGAATATCAAGAGACATCAGAAAACTGGCACAACGGTGGAAATAGAAATAAGCACTACTGTAGAAGTAGAAAGGGATAAAAAATAAAAGAAGACAGAAACGTACAACCTGCTTCACACTTGAGCTGGAGGCTATTGCTCTCACTTTGACTCTTTCAGAGAATACAGTATTAATGTATACAAATAAGCCACATCACCTTACAGGAATTCATGCAGGACTGCTGGCAGGGTACCTAATCCAAAGTCAGAGATATTGCACCATCCCTTCTCTAGGAGCCACTAGGGATTCACAGCAGAAATCCTTTAAGGTAATAGTATAAACAGCTCTCTGCATGATTCCAGTCCTCTTAAAAGATGTAGATGTAAGTGCTAGCTCTGCAAAAAAACTCAGAGGCGGGAAATGAACTGCATTTAACAGACACTTTTGACTTTGTATTCTACGTACTATTTCACACGTGTTTTGAACACATCAAATTTCCAAGAGCTGCAAGATGCTTACATTTATTTTGTCACCTTAACAGGTTTCCTCCTCCTCACCAATATCCTCCATTACAGTATTTCCCTCCCCTAGTTACACTGGCCCCAAAATGTTGGATCAAACAAATTGAGCACAGGGTTTAAGAATCAATATAATGCCACTCTACAGAGCTTCAAATGGGAGTCCTTTCCTCCAGCAATTAAATATTACGAGCTTTCCAATGAGTTTCAGAGTATTTGTTTCTAGACCTCAAGATCACAAGATCTTTTAAAGCACTGACAATTTAACTATCCTTACAGGAAATGCATATTTATTATATGTACAGGTTTTAAAACCTTGGGGAGTGTATAGCAAAATTATACGCATAGCTTTTACAGCAAAACAAATTGGTTACTGTTAATTGTACTATTAATTGCACAAAGTTAATGAGGTCACTTGTTTACTTTATTTGGCATATGTACTTAAGTTGTAAAAGATCAGGAGTGCTCTAGCACGCAGTGCTTGACAGATATAGCTTTAGAAGGTAAGTATTCCACTAAAATGCTAATCTATTTGTAAAATACTTTACTTCCCAGGTCATCTACAGAGGGAGTATGGATATGATCCAAATTCAATCAGTTTTATGCCTTTTATGCCTAAAGTTGTACTTTCGGTTCTTTTACCCTCATTTCCCAGAAGGGACTGGCGGACACAGACATAGCTGCTCTTCATTTCCCATAATGCTAAAGCTGTACTAGATCTCAGGTTGCCAGGTGGAAATGTTTTAGAGATTATATAAAAAGTGTCAACCTAGGCAACAGGTATGATCCATCTGTTTCTGTTGCATGTTGCTCATTGTTGCATCAATGTAAAATTTGAGAAAGTAAAATTAAAACTTGGAAGTGAGATATCACAAAATTTCAAAATTCCTGAAAGCCATTTCTCTATTTCTCTGTATTACTATTATTACTTTGAAATATTCATCTCATATACATTCTGGGGCTGAATTTTTCTGTATTTCTTAACTGACTGATATTTACTAGAAGCTCATTTGCTATTCCCAATACCTGAAGCTTTATGAATTAGATGCAGGCAAAGAATTCAAATATACATTGCAAAATACTTTGGAAGCTTTCCCAGTCAGTCAAGGATTTCCTCAAGATAAATCTTCAGCCTTTTCAAAAAGAAGAACAAACACAGGCTTTGGGTGTATGTACTACATATAACATGTGAATTTCTGAATGCCCGCACCAATATGACTTCAAACCTCTGCTAATGCCTCCTGGAAAAAAGGTCTACATTATATTTTCTGTATTTAGTTCAATTCCCCATTTTAGCATGAATTATTACTAATAATTTAGAATTAATTAATGAATGTTTATTCTTTTGAAAGACTATNGCGAGAACCATTGGTGATAGGTGGATGGTTGGACTGGATGATCTTATAGGTCTCTTCCAACCTTAGTGATTCTGTGATTCTGTGATTCTGTGATTTAAATATTATTTTCAGTAATCACTGCATTTTACTTACCAAGTGGCACAGGCAAATGTCACATGCAATATACACAGGTTTTTATTTTACCGTCTATGTGTGGTGGGCACAAGAGTTAGAGATAGCCCTGCACTGTGCCCTCCCCATGTCCTGGTTTTAGCTGAGACAGTGCCCATCACACGCTGAGTGATGGGTGCATGCCAGGCATGGAGACAAGCCACTTGGTGGGGCAGAGCTGCTTCCATGATGGCACAGGACAGTGGGCAGCCACAGTATGAGCTGTTACCGCATTACCATGGATTGGACAGACCTGGTCTAGCACTGTGTGTTCCAGGGAAGAGGGTAAATAGTGAGACTCCGAAAGAACATGAACTGAGCTTGCTTTTCCACCAGAAGAATGACTCTTGATCACATAAACAATTTAAATAAAAATTAGGAAAAAAAATAATCACAGCTAGCAATAAGCCTTCTCTCATTTTCTTTTACTCTTCAGGACATTATTTTGATGGGAATTAGACAGCCCCCTGCAGGAAGCTCTTTAGTTCTTGTTAAGTCTTTTCACAGCATGTTTGGCAGAAAGAAAGGCTTGTGTTTGAAGCTGTTCATCACTACTGCTGCTGATTTTCTCAGGTTAAGAAACATCAGTCTGTTTGTACCACTTTCAAGCACTGTCAAAGTGAAGATCTCATATGGGTTCCAAGTCTGGCTGCTGTGTTACAGCACATCCCCTTAGGCAAGCTACAAGTCAAGGCTGAACAAGTTTCACATATCAAATGCTCATTAGAGGATCTTTAGTAGGTCAAACAGCTCTTTCTCCAAGTGATTGCATATGCTTGTGCTAACACTGATTTAACTTCATTTCTAGATTGTATTTGAAAATCATCAATGAAATCTTTTCCTCTTTTGGGCATGCTGCTTTGACAAATGCTACAGCATCTGCCCCCAAAGAGAAACTCTTTCCCTCTTCTGCCCTAGAGTCTGAGTAGAATTTTCTTTTCCCCTTTTTATTTCCAGTGTCCACAAGGAATGTCCATAAGCGATGTAGGTACCTCTGATGTGCAGATTAATAATGAGCCTCTATAATGCAGTGCTTCACTAAGGATTAGCTGGAACTTTTACAAAACATTATTTTCTGTTTTGTATAACAGCATGTCAATGTTTTGCTCTCTGATCTGCTGAGGTATAAGCAGAAACCATATAAGGTATAAGGTGCCATCCCCCTGCCTTTTTCAGTAACACATGCTTCCTCTTGCTTGAGTTGTAACTGTGTTTACATTTCAGTTCTTCCCTCCAACTTTTCCAGTATGGAGTCAATTGTATTTTGTTCCCTGACCTCTTCTCCATTTACTCTCTGGTTATAAGTCTATTCATACGAAATGAGTCTCTCAAAGACTGTTCTTACAAAATGAACCTTTGCTTCTTTGCTACTTTTGCTTCCTTTCACACTTCTGAAAATTAGAGAACGAATAAAGTCTGAATCACTTTTACTGCTTATTAGGGGTTAAAAAAATTCACAGTTAATAAGACTCTATCATGTACATTTGGTTTCCTATTTCTCTCCCATTACTCAAACTGCCTTTGTATTAGGTGAAAAGCTACTATAAAGCTGTCCTTTATGGCTACCAGATCCTATTATGTCTACACACAGAGGCAGAACTTTAGTGAACCTGGATCTCTTTCCTTCCTGTTCAAGACCTGTTCTACTGTAGTTACAGAATTTGGAATGCTATCATTGCATGCACACAGATAGAAGTGACTCTGTGCTGGGAAGGGCTGATCACATCTCCTCCTGGCATCATCAGTGGAAGGCTTCTCTTTAGCACACCTTTATGAAGGCATTGCCTGCAAGGCCTCAAGGATCCCAGCTTCACATTTGTAATGGCTGCACATTTAGTTAATTAGGGCAAGACAACAACTGTGCAGCATCCAGTCACCATTCTGTCAGAAATAAGCTCTTTCCACTAACCTATACCACTGCTCACAGCTCCTGTACCAAGAAAATTTTGCATCTCCTCGTGGCTTAGTAAGCAAACTTTCCTTATTCCCTAACATTTCCTGTGGAGGAATTTATACAATGTATAAAGAGATCAGCTTTCAAGCTCATCTCTGCTCACAGGCATAACTATTTTTCTTTCAGTGGCTGTGATTCAGCAGCATTTGGATCTATGGTTATCCTTAGCACCTAAATGCGAAGTAGCATTAAGAACTTGAGTCAGAAACATCACTCTTCAGGGGCTCTGTGGCCAGTCAGTCTCAGACGTCACATTTTTTTCTGGAGGACTTTTGGTTCATCGTTTCAACTTTCTGCTTGCTGCAATCAACTAATACAAAAACAGGACATAGCACATAGAGGTTACTATAATTAGCCAGATCTATTCACCCGATGACTCCTTCCTGCTTTTTATTCATGCTTGTGAAATGAAAGTATTTTGTGACGAGATATGTATTGTCACAATACAAGAAAATGCTATACAAAAGCCCACAGACCCCCCATGGATACACACTAATTTCACACACATTTTCCACACATTTCTATTGGCTCTGCTTGAGGCCACATATTAAAACCCACCAATCTTCCCAGTACAGGCTGATGAAAGTCTCAGCAGAAACAGCTGCATTTCACATGTGGTTTAAGTTAATGCCTCAGCCCAAATGTTTAACTCTAGCTGGCCATGCTGCTTTTTGAATGCTCACAGTCCTCTTTAGCTTCACATTAGAAGCAAGGCACTGCTTCCTGAAAGCACGGAATAATACAATGAGGTTGGTAGCACTTCATTTCTGGAGTGTCCAAAATCGTATATTTTTACTGTACGTAACATGAAAAGTCATCTATGTTTGATATCCTGTGAACACATAAAACATTTGCATAGCACTGCTCTACAGCATAAACAAACATTGATCTGTACACAGTGATATTTCTTTTCCAAAAAAAAAAAGAAACGTTACCAAAACTAAGAACACTTAGTTAGTAGTCCATTGTTAATAACTAAAATAAAAGNAAAAAAAAGAAAAAAAAAAGTTGAAAAAGTTGTTCAGTGCCAAAGCACTTTATTTGTGATACCTCAGCAAACTGCAGTGGAAATGATCACAAAATGATGGTCATTGTTATTACAGAATCACAGAATCTCAGGTGTTGGAAGGGACCTCTGGAAATCATCACCTGCTTCAGCAGGTTCCCTACAGCACATCACACAGCTAGGTAGGTTTTGAATATCTCCAGAGAATGACTCCACCTCTCTGGGCAGCCTGTTCAGCTCTGTCACTTCACAGGAAAGAAGTTCTTCCTTATGTTCAGATGGAACATCCTGTGTTCCAGTTTGTGCCCATTGCCCCTTGTTCTGTCACTGGACACCACTTAAAAGAGCCTGAACCATCTTCTTGATGGCCATCTTTTAAATATTAATATGCATTGATAAGATCCCCTCTCAGTCTTCTCTACTTCAGGCTGAACATCCCAGATCTCTCAGCCTTTTCTCATAGGGGAGGTGCTCCAGGCTTCTAATAATCTTTTCTTGAAAGTATAAACAGGAGCCGGATATCTCCTACGACATATTCTTGCAAGCATTTTCATTAGTAACAAAACCCAAAAGATGTTAAGCAGGGGTGTGAATCAAGTTGTTAAACATTTACACCCTTCATCCCTCAACATATTTCCTAATACAGTTTTCTTTTTTTCTTCCAAGTTACACCAGACTTCGATGATATCAAGTTTAGACCCTAGAGAAATAGGCTACTATGCATTTTAAATAATGGAATGTACTGTTATCTGTATATACTGGGAAGAATTAGAGTATCAATTCACTTCAAACACTGCCTGCCAGAGTTCCTGCAACCAGGGCATATTTTTTAGATGAAATGTTTTAAGTTTGTAGATTTGAAGAAATGTGTACCTTGGGCAAACTTGCACAGCAAGTAGAGAACATCTCATCTGATTAGAGGACTCTATTACTGACTCCAATCACGTCTTCTTTCTGTCATGCTTTTTCTTATGATAAACACCCATGTTCCAGTCATAGCGAGTCAAACAATTCCTAAATGTGATTTTATTCAAATCAGAGATGGTCCACATAAAGTTCAAGCCACTAGCATCATTTTTATGATAACGTTTGATTCTTAAAGAGCAATGTGACATAAGAATGGGATGAACAGATCACACGAAAACTGTTTTTGTTAATATATAAATACAGTGATTAGGAGTAAACAATTTCTAATTTTCTTCCAAGCATTTTCAACCAAGTTTTACTGAAAGAAAGGAATAAAGATGTAAAGAGGAAAATTTCTTCTTAAATTGTGTCAGGACTTAACATTTCTAACTTTCTCCTCACTATTTATGAACAGGATTACATCTAGGAAAAATAATTCATTTTATACTCCACTTTCAAATCCTTCAGGCTGAATTCTCTCAGGCATCCCACACTGCTTTGCTCAACACCACTGCATTACAGCAACAGCCCTGGGAAAGCCAACTTTGTATATAATGGCACAGAGCAGCTAGTTAATTTTTTTAACTGTGCTCTAAATATCCCAATATTTACTTGTATCAGGATTAGAGGACTAAGGTTGGAGATTCATCCCATAATGCTACACACACACAGCTTGACTCGTGGCATACTGCTCGGCTGTCACTGAGATACACCATCAACACATTGCAGCTGCGTAAGCCAATTCCATTTCAACACTATCAAGCAAATCCATTTTCACTGTCTTTGCATAAAGCAATGAGGGTATCAGCTGATATAAGATTTATTTCTGATTATTTCCCAGGAATGCACATTTCTGATTATCTGCGATGATATTTTCCTGCATTGCTTCATCAACTGTCTGAACTGCACCTACCCATCCTGCATAGCATTGCTTTGTTTTTTATTTACAATCATGTGATCACTGTTATGAGTCATAAACATACACAAACCATAAATGATTTTTACAGCATGAAGAGCACTGATGTTATATTTGTTACATAAAATACTTCATAATTAAGGCTGCTAGATGTTACAGAATTAAGTTTTCCTTTTCCTAAACATAATCAAAATCCTCAAAACTATATTTACAAATACAGTACTGCTACAGATTTTAAATAAATACTTTATGGAACAAAATATCAGCTACCGGCTTCAGATGCAAGGATGAAGCCATTTCTCTTTTGTTTAAGACTGTTAAATCTTGGTCTTAAAACGATAAGTAGTTTTAAAAGAATTAAGCAATTTCCCACAGTTCACTCCAGTAAAATAGCACTATGCTGCCCCTGAGAATGTCAATCCTGAGACATTTTAAAACAGTTTTATGAGAAAGCTTTACTACTAAAAAGTAATTATTGGCTGTCACCGTGATAATCTGAGACATATACACAAACACATCAGTGTTCATACACTGCATTTCTACAGTGAAAGCACTCACAGGTTGGAAACAGCTGGGAGGCCAGTGCAGGTTTCACCAACTCCTGTATTAGGCACATGCATTATCATGCAGTTTTTCATCAGAGATGATGCAGGCCTCCCCTTCTGGCAGAATCCTTTCCTGCCTTTCCCATCTCACCACAGATCTATTTTTTTACTTACCTATTTCAAAGCTCAGCTAGCTACTCATGCACCTTGTTCTGAGCACTACAGCTCATTTCAATCCAGTTACTTGCCTAGCTGGCCCAACTCTAGCTATCCCTATAGTTATTTCCCTCTTACATGGATCTAGATCTAATCTCACTGAGTCCTATGTTAACAGGATGCTGATCCCATCTGAATTGGAGATGGATAGCTTCTTCTTTCTGACACCTGAACTTCAACAAAGAAGCTGCAGATATTCAAGGAAAGTGTCCCTGTCCTCATCCTACTTTCCCCCTCAGTGGAGCTGAGATACAGAAAGCTCAGCCTCACCATTTATTACAGGCAGTGGTTCAGGTACCTGCCAGAACCAATAGCAAAGTCTCCATTTTGCCTCAACTATAAAATGCAAGTGTCTCTCTCTTTAAACATAGTGTCTTAATGTTTTATTGCTGTTGCTGATCCCTAAAGGGAAAAAAAAAAAAGAATAATATTGCACCTAATCTCCCCAGTTTTGCACTGACTATTGCTGAAATTTTGATGCTGGCTTCTCCTATTAAAATGATGGGACTATGTGAGTATTTTGGATTTGGAACGCTATTTCAGCCTTTTCCATTATCTTCCTCCAGCCTCATAAAATGTTAGACACAAATGGTCAATAATCCCTTCTTATTTATATTGCAGCAGTAGCACTTAACAACTTCAGTCACAGGGCTCTGGCTTACCTTCCACTAACATACATCAATACGTTTCAGTTTTAGAACTGTACAGGTTTTCTTCATCCACATTGTTGTATACACACATTACTGGTGACTTAGCAGCCATCCACCACCACTGTCTCAAAGCACAATTAAAACCAAATGTTTAATCCACAGAACATCAATAAAACAGATCTTCACTTGGCTGGTACCCCGGAAGTTATGTTACCTTGGACTAGGCATTGCTTTACTAGAAAATTCCTAAATGTGGTTTAGTTCATCATCCTTTGGGTCTAGAAGGTTCAAGTTCAAAAGCAGAGTCTGACAATTAACAGTTCAAGAAGGCCTCTAGGAAAAGAAAACGAACTGGGGACTGAATAGTCTGTGTTAAGTCTAAAGTCAATAGAGAGATTTCCACATAACAGCCTCTTCTTACTGATATCTGTGAAAAATAGTATGGAATCCCAGCCTCTTATTTTGGAAAGTCTCCAATACAACTGATGATATGGTGAATATGGATATAAGAGCTCATGCCTGCCCCTCAGTAACTATGAAATAGAGATTTTGGAAGAAATACTGTATGTAATTCAGAAGGCATTGTGGTCCTTCTTTTTGTGAACTGAGTGATCTTTAGTGAAAAATCTAATGACACAAATCAAGTGTCTTTGTGCTCATGCTAAAATCAATGTGTCAGAAAATTCAACGTTTATAACAATAAGAAAATACAACAATGAAATACTGTCCTTATACACACAGATATCTAACATTGCTAAAACAGCCATTTCCTTTCATTTTTAAGCCCTAAATTCTACTGTATCTTCCTATTAGGTAATTGTAAAAACAACAAGTTAATTTAACTCCAAACTGTAATTTTCTACCACAACAAAAGGCATTTCTAGACACAAACACAAGGAAGGGCTGTTTGTGCCTACTGTTGTTACTATTAACATATGCTAGAATATTACCTACTGCTTGTAAGTGTCAAGTAACTTGTCAGACTAAACAAAATAGCAAAGATAGACAAAACTAGGCCTTTTGCATAAGATTGAAGTATTGCTTTTCTAATTTTCTTACTGTATATTTTGTGTAAATCACACGCTGGAGCTTATTAAAGAACAATGGATAGTTTCCAGAGGTGAAAACTATAATTAATTTGTTGTTGTTGTTGTTGATTTAGTGCATTAAAAGAGAATACTTGCTGCTGGAGATGTTTAGCTTATACAATTTATTTTAAAGGTCAGTGAAACAGAGAGAGCAATGTGGAGTTTTCTGTGGATTTTGTTTGTTTGTTTGTTTTAATATAGAAAAAAGGTAGAAGGAAAGAGAAAAGTTGTACCAGGTATGAGGCATCTAAGTTTTATTTTCCAAACTACTAAGCCTTTTCTTTTTTTTTTTTTCCCTTTGGAATAATGATGTGATAAATCAAAACTGTATAAAATATTTAAAGTGTCTAAACACCCTACGTGTGCCCACTCTGAAATATGTTTTCCAAAATCTAGATGCTGAGCCAAATCTCTGAGTTGATCAATCCCATTACTGTGGTTTGGTGTTAATGTTTGTTATTTAGTTTGTCTACTAGACCACACAGCATAGCAGAAAAACCAGATACATTGTGTAGATTGTATACTGTACAGATTTCAATTAATAACTTCACAGTAAAAAACTAGGATTAATTTTAAACCAGCTGTATAGACTTTAAATCGCCATTTGAGTCCTCTTGCTGAAGGTTATTGTATAAACGCTTCATGGAATACATTTAACTGTTCCCCTGTGGAAAATGTGGCTAAGTACAGAGGGAAACACCAGCAAACAAACAATAGTGTAGAGTCAGCAAGCCTGGTCTGTGAGATATCTGAGTACTCTAATCTTGACTGTGAATTAGTCTGGTTATGTAATATAGGATTTTCTAGTTGGGCACTTCAACCATCCAACACCATTCTTCTCTCAAGAGAAACTCTGTACTTTTTTTCTACATATTCAACTTTGAAGGAACAGGGAATAGCCTGTCTGAGATCAACCAACATTAATGTCCTAATTAGCTAGGACTCTGTCACTGAAAATTATTTTTCATTTTAAAAATACCACTTCTTTAAAAATCAAAGCTTCTCTTCTGAAGTGTAGTATTTTCAAATAATTAAGGTCTGGCATGAATTCAGTCAGAGACTGTGATTAGCTGAGAGCCCAATGATTGAGGCACTTCCTGAGGATGTGGAAGATTCTGCTTCAAATCTGGTCTGCCTGGTTCAGATCAGGAATCTAAATCTCTAAGTCTTTACAACCCCACCAAACATTTTATCTTTTGATATAGGAAACCAGCCCTTCCTATCTCAAAGCATGGAACAGAACAATGCCAGTAGCAACCATTTGGAGACATTCATCCCTTTTGCAGGCAACAGTAGCCTACTGAAGAGCCTACAATATATTTTATCAGGGGATCCATACAGCATGTAGAAAGCTGACATAAGATTCAGTTGCCTAAACAGGGGATTTTAGTGCCTTTTCAAGTATCTTAGAATCCAAGACATCTTTTTTGCAGTTATGACACCGACTTGCAGAACTAGACAATGACCTGTGTCTACCTGGAGAGGCAGTGAAAGTCAGATGTGAGAGTTTAAGGCATCTCCAATAGCACTTGTTACCTACATTTAATCACCTAAATCCCACCTTGTTTCCCATGCAATTCTCAATTAGACAAACCAGAAGCTTGAAGATGCTCTATAAATAAAGTTAGTTAGCTGGATACTAATTGTTCTGAATGAGTATTCTCTTAAAATCTTGTAGACTGCAGTCAAATTTTGGTTAGAAACACTTTTTTTTTTTTTTTTTTTTTTTTTAATGCTGAAAATGTTCATGGGGTGGGAAAACTATCGATCTGTTGGGTCAAGTAAATCTGGAGACAAGTGGTCTATAGTGGTATCCCAGTATGACTTTGTACAGACAAGAAAGGGATTTAATAGTAATGTTCTGTTTCGAAGTAAACTATTAAATAATGCTAAGAGAGTTCTAAAGGAGAACCTGAAGATTTTTAAGTTTTCTAGTTCAGTCAAAACCAAAGAACATCTGGCTTACTAGGTTAGGCTGCATGTACGCGCTAATAAAAACTGTGTTTTATTGCCTGACTGTCATTTCCACTCATCTTTTCCAGGACAAAATTATCTAAAACAGTGTGTCCTTGAGGACAGAACTGCTGAGGGCTCTCTATGGAAATCTATGGTATAGTTTACTACCATTTGTGTCATTCTATTTAATTTGCTATTTTTTTCCTTACAACATGTGGGTAATAATCACAGCAAATTGATTCCCCTGAGCTCCTTGGACAATTAAAGCTATTTGGTTATTGCCACCTGCTTGCTGTTCCCATTAATGCAATTTTCAAGACTTTATTTTTTATTACTCCTTCCTGCTTCTTACCCTACTAAATTATTTGCCCAGTCTTGATATATTGCAATTAGCGTTAAAATGGTGTGAACATCTTTCCAGGAACCTGATCACTCACACTGCCAAATACTGCTCTTTGTAAGCAGTTTTGTGAATTTTGAAATTTAACTTTATCTTATATAGAGTCTAAGGAAAACAAGTACTTAATGACATGACACTACTTTTACAAAGATGTGGACAGTTTTGTTATTATTTAAATCGCTTTGTAAACTTTTGATTCTGCTAATCTTCATGATACTAAATAACCTGCTGTGTCTTAGCCTCTCCACTAAATACAGGGTAAGCTCTGCGTTTGTGCATGTGTGTTATTGCAGTTTAGTCAGATATTTAACCTTTTGTTTCTCGGAATGTTTTCTTTTGCTCACCTATTTCTCTATTTGGCTATCAGATTTTTTTGATCTGCATTCTCAAATAAGCAATATCATATAGATCTCTTATGTTGTGATCTCTCCTTACAAGAACAAACTGAACACTGATTTTGGAGGGAGAACAGAGGCAAAAAGCAAGAAAAGATCATGGATTTGAGAAGTAAAGATTGAGTAACGAGGAAATGAAAGGCCTCAGCTCAATTCTGTAAGTAAAAATCAAGTTTTGCTCTATAGAGCAGTTAGAAAAAGAAGGGATCTGTAACTGGTTCCATCTTTTAAAATGAAGTCAAATAACACTAGGTTTTCTCATGAGCCTCCTTTCAGGACTATGTTGGTTACAGTCAGATGCATGTTATACACAGCCTGGTTTCTCCATACTGAATTCCCAAGATTGTGAGATACCTGTGGGATAAACGTACTGCAAGAATTCTGCTGTTCACAAATGGCCACATAACTTACTGACTGATTCTGATGGACTCACTACCTTAAAAGTGCAGAAATAGAGCTCACAGTGTTCCTAATGTTGCAAGTTGCAATTAAAAAAAAAAAACAAAACAAAAAACAAACAAAAAACCCCACAACACCCTATGAATATAGCCTTGATTCTTACTCATTGCTATTACTCATTTCTAAGGCAGACAAATCAAGTTTGAACATGAAAAAATTTAGACCTACAGTGTAAGTACAAATGTAGATCCAAGTAACTGTACTATAAATGAATGTGGTTGTAGACCACAAACTGTACCTTCAATGGAGAGATTAGACATTAGTCAAATTCCAAAAACAGCAGAAAACCAATAGGAAAAGGTAGCAACAACTACAAAAAAATTCCCTAATTTAGGAACAAAGCTTAACCTATCTTTTTTTTCTTCTTGCTTTGATTATCTAACGTGCCAGTAGATTTTATACACCAGGGTAGAATTTCCAGACTTTGCAGATCATTTAAAAGCTTAAGGGATTATCAAACCAGTCGTTTAAAATGACATTTTCACTGTGCAAATATTTGTCTATTAAATAGGCTGTATGGCACAGGACCTGATCAGCCTTGGCAGTATTACAGGTTCTTCATACACTGCAAACCCCACTGTTTCCTCATAAAGCTGTCAAGTCTCAGTTTAATGAAACATATATAAACTCAATGATGTTAGCCATGTCTCAGCAAGCTAATTCTTTTTTTTTTCCCCCCTGTTGAGTTATCCCTATTAGGACTTTTTATCAATTTATCCTTTTAGGAACACTACAGAACGTTTGGTGCTGGCACTGTGACATGAAATCCGAGTATATTTAATTCTTGAGCAGTCAAAACATTTATATATGTAAAAATATCCTGTGTGACCATCACTGCATTACTCACAGAAGATGGAAATATTAGGGAGCTTAAGTCCCATGAATTCTTCCATGCCCTACTCTACTGTTGTCGGAGATGAATTCCTTACAATTTCCTTGTGTTTGTTATTAGAGGTAAAGGGTTTTTACTTACATTCCACCAGACTCAGTGTCTGAAAGATTCAGGAGTTATGAATAGTTTTGAATAGGTGGGGTGGAAGCTCATTATTGTAAACAGTCTTAGGAAATCTAGACTCTTTACCTGGTTTTGTGATACCTTGTTCAGAAGAAAGGTTACCACAATTCCTATTCCTTTCAGCAGTAAATATTCTTTCTACCATAATTTTGAAGTACCAAAAGTAAGTAGTGAATGCAAATAAGTGAACAAACATGGCAAAGAATCTTGTTACCACCACAAAATATATGATGCTTGCTCTCTTAAAAACTTAAACACCACCACTGAAAACTTGTCTTATTCTACAATATGTTCTTGCTATTTATGAATTGCCTCAAATCAGGAAGGAAAGGCTTCTACATAGTACTTCTCTTTCTACCAATGAACAAAGTAACTGACGTCTCCCGTTAATGACTTAAAAACAAAACAAAACAAAACCAAAACAAAAAATCACCTTCCAGCACATACAGAACAGTAAATAACATTGACAAAATCTGTCTGAGTTTCTGACAAAATTTTGACTGTTTCTGCCCAATGCTATTCTCCACTCTAAATTTGCTTTCCACAAATATTCTAGCAAGCAGTTTATCTTTCAGAAACAAGCATCTTTAAATGACTACTGCAGAACAGATTTGAAAAGTCAATTGCTAGTGTTTGTAGACGAAACATGATGTGAACAACCAAGTTCATTCAACTGAAAAACATAAATACACTGTTTCCAAGCATACAATGAAAATTTGAAAATTTGTGCTCTGAATTTATGACCAATGCATTAAATAGTTTCCTTGAAGATTCCGAACAGACACATTTAAATATCTGAGGTAAACAATCAGTCTACTCCCAGAGCAATTTGTAACAGAAATAAAAAGCAAAAAAATAGTCCAATACATTAGTTCTGTCAAGTTATTTATCCAGTCTCATTTTTGACTATAGTTGAGTTTAAACAAACCTGTACCATCGAATACATTGATGTAAAGGGAGAAAGTCTGTCCAAAAAGGAGAAGTTTGCTTGTAGTCATACTGTGGCTTTTTTTTTTTCCCCTGTGACCCATATGAACAAATAGCACTTCTTCTCTGAGCAGAACAAGATACTGAGGGCAAAATGAGAGTCTGTATGGTCTAGCATACGGATATACAAACTTCTGGCTTGCTTGGGGCACACTGTGAGAAGGATTGTCTTAGACTGCATATAAAATATATAATATAGTTAATGTATGTAAGTAGCAAAAGTTATTTTTTATGCTTTTTATTAAAACAAAAAAGAGAGCAATAAGACATAAAATTAGAGGAATATTTGATCTTGTTTTTGTGAAACTAATGAATCAGTCCCATTTAATGGAAGCGGGTGCAATTTTAGTGACTTTTCAAGGAGCTCGTCAGAGATTTTGATGAAGTTTTCTTCTTCCTGAGCTTTATTCTTGAAAACAGCTAGTCACAAATCTGTATACTGCCAGAAAGTGACGACATGAATAAGGTGTGATTGTGAAGCAAGGGACATATTTTTTGCTTGTAAGAGAGATCATATAAAAACCTAGTAAAAAGAGGTGATCAAATTTTTCTTTGAGTTGAATGTCTGATTGTAACTCTACACATTCCACTATTCCATTTGAAAATTTGCATGTATTAATGTTGACTTACAATAATCTTGAAAAATATCCTCAAATTCCTTCAGTAAAACTGAAAGCAAGGCTCATATTGCTCAAAGGATTATGTTTGGTCAATGTAACAAAATGCGTAAAATTTGGCATAGCATGATCTTGCCATAATTTAATTTTGAATGCTGTTATGGTTTGAAACACAGCACAGATAAGTGGATTTTCACCATGAAGACACATGTTTAACTCATTCAAATGAGCCATCAAATCCATCAAAAATGCTAAATCTGTGAGCCATTTTCAATCTTCATGTTCTGGCACAAATTTTCCTTTTGATTCTATACAGGAGTTGATGTCATTTCACAAATCATAAAATCTTTTTAGCATTTTACCCTGACACACACACCTTTCTTCCCATAAGCAGCATCAATGCTTTTAAGTAACTCCTTGAATATGCAAAAATTCAATTCCCTGGACTTCATGAAATTCACAGTTTTGATGACAATTTACACGACATAATCCATTTTAAAACTTTTGAGTGTAATTTTTCTTGATATATGATGCAGAGATATTTCACCAAACCTGAGTTACTGGCAGTAATTGCATTGTTTTCTATAAATTTCACAAGTCCCTGTTTTTTTTTTTTTACTAATGATTGCAGGGGTGCCATCAGTAGCTACAACAGGTATGTTGAAAAAGGTTAAAAAACCGCATTAAGGTAATTTTTACAGCTTCACACAAAACAAGAGATTCAGTTGTGTCTTTCAGTGGAATGACATAATATTAATCATCAATATCTCTAATGAAAAGTTGAGCCATATCAGTAGCATCAGTAAGTTCATCAATCACCAAAATATAAAATTTGAATTTAGCAGTTTTACTCTCCAAAATTCTTTTGATAGATTTTCCTATTTCTTCAGACCACCTAATTGTAATATGGGGAGACAAACAGATTTTAGAAGATTTTTTTATCAGATCAAATGATATCTTCTATGTATTCCATATACCGCATAATAAAAATGGAAGGACGGGAGATTTAGATTAGATGTCAGAGAGGGTGCTGATTGTGCTGGTGCAGGTTTCCCAGAGAAGCTGCAGATTCCCCATCACTGGAGACATTCAAGGCCAGGTCGGATGGAGCCCTGTGCAGCCTGATCTTTTGGTGCCTGATTCAGCAGTTGGCAATCCTGCCCGCAGCAGGGATGGGAAATAGATGGGCTTTGAGGCCCCTTCCAGCTTAAGCCATTCTATGATTCTATGATAGTACACAACTCTCCACACAAATCACACTAAAAGTCAGTCACCCCGAGAGAGGAATAAATAAGGTTAGGATAAGGGAAAGTAAGCACTGTCCCTTAACCTATTAGTGAGGAATGCCTGGGATAGCATTTATTTTATATCATATACCAACGTTATTGCAGCTGGTGTATTTATCAGTGGCAATCCCAAATGTGTTACATCTGTTGCTTCAATAAATCATCTATTTTCTATGTTTGTGAAACTGCCTCAGTGAAAGTCCTTGGGTGGACTCTGGCAGGCAAACAGCAAAACTATTAACACAACAACTACCAGAAAGCAAATCTCCATCTATCTGCGTGCCCTGTGATGCCACCAGAGAGTCACAGTCACCCCGTGACCTCACAACAGGGCTGGTGTCTAGAAATGCCCCAAGCTCCCTAAGCAGCTGCATTAAGTCATTAATGGTGTTTTTTCTGTCCAAGAGCAGAGCAGTACAGGTTTGTCAAAAAGAAAACAACTGTTATCTGGTAGTGTTCAAGGCTAGGTTGGATGGGGCCCTGGTAACCTGATCTGGTGAGTGGCAACCAGCCCACAGAGGGGGTTGGAAGTAGATATCTTTAAGGTTCCTTCCAACCCAAGTTATTCTATTATTCTGCGAGGATAAACTCACCATCAATAAATGGTTTGGGGTTTTTTTTGCAGTCAGATTTGCTACCATATAATTTGCTTTTATAACACAGTCTGTTTGAGTTGTAACTTCTCAAAAAAATTTTGTTGAGATGACCAACTTTTTGTCAATTCTGCTTTTTTATGTTTACAAAGCGTTCCTTGATATGCATCAAATTTGGCAGCATGTTTTTGTTTATATCTTTTCACATTGTAATCTTTGAAAACTGACACAATTTCCTTACAAATTAAATGTATCAAGTGCCGTATTATTTGTCTCTATAGAAAAGTACTCATCTGTCTACCTTTTCTTGAACACTTCCTTCATCCATGATTTCTCTTTTTTTGGTTCTGTTTTCTTTTGGGACAACATTAGGTTCACCCGAGAGTGCTGAGGGAACTGGCAGAGGTGATAGCCGAGCCGCTTTCCATCATCTATCAGCGCTCCTTGTTGACTGGTGAAGTACCAGAAGACCGGAGGCTTGCCAATGTGACTCCCATCTACAAGAAGGGCTGTAAGGAGGACCCGGGGAACTACAGGCCTGTTAGCCTGACCTCAGTGCCAGGGAAGGTTATGGAACAGATTGTCTTGAGGGAGATCACGCGGCAAGTGCGGGACAACCGGGGGATCAGGCCTACCCAGTATGGGTTCACGAAGGGCAGGTCCTGCTTGACCAACCTGATCTCCTTCTATGATCTAGTGACCCGCCTGGTGGATGAGGGAAAGGCTGTTGATGTAGTCTACCTAGACTTCAGCAAAGCCTTTGACACTGTCTCCCACACTATTCTCCTGCAGAAGCTGGCAGTCCGTGGCTTGGACAGGTACACTCTTGGCTGGGTAAG
>JACDJE010000663.1:4020-36281 GCA_016647715.1 Pavo muticus | reverse complement strand
AAAAAAAAAAAAGAGAAAAAAAAAAAAAAGAAAAAAAACCCATAAAATGCATTATTCTATTCTCTCTTCCTGGATGAGCTGAAAGGAAAAAAAATCACAATTATTTACTAGGAGCTGGCACACGTCTAACAAACAATAGCCTCTTATAATCCAGGCAAATCCCCCAGGTGACAAATGTGAACATGGAAGGCCCTTCTTTTTTTTCCCCTTGAACATAAAATTAAGTTAAAGACCAGCAATAAATAATCTTACACAAACAAGCCTACAGAGATATACACATAGTCTCTCTCACATGAACAATTATCACAGATAGATATCAGTGCTGCTATTTTTTCTTGGCAATACACACTTCAGGCCAGGTGAATTTGCTCTGCAGGTGACCTCACTACAAACTGCTAGCATCCTACAGATTAAAAGGTAATTATTTATAGCAATGACATAGATTTATGTGCATTATGAACACAATTCATTGTGGTTTGTCCAAGGCATTGAGTAAATCAATGAGATCACAGGAAAAAGCTTACGAAGGACCTTCTTGAACATGCTCATTGTTAAGTATACTGCAGTAATAACTTGTAATATATGCAGGAGAATCCATTCTCCACCAAATGCAGTGACAAGAGTCCCTGAGTCAGGATTATGGACTCCAGTTTTTTCATCTCTGAGACAACAAAAACTTCATTTGCTGGAAGCCTTCCTGCTCTCTGTTCACTTGCAAGACTGGGGAGAAGAACCATCAAATATCTTTCATGATTTTAGCTTTTTCCTCTTCAAGCTGAGATGATATTACTCTGTGCAATATAACACATGCACCAATCATTACTAGAGCTCTTCTATACTAGTGTTTGCAGATAATCAGCTGCCTTACATGAGTGCAAATCCTAATAAAAAACAGAAGCAACTAACTAAATATTGTACAAACTGTAATAACATCAGGCAGATAATGAGAGCAGAAGGAAAGCTTAGTTTTGAAATGTTTTTACTACAATCATACTGAGTAGGGGGTGATGCCTAATCACATGGTTTTTGGCTCTTTATCCCTACTCTCTCAAAGAACTGGTGAGAGTCTTACCAGCAAGGCACTATTTGCTGTTGTATGCTGTGCCTCTGCTAGCAAAGTCTGACAGTACACTCACTCCAGAAAGCCTTTTTTTGCAATGCAGACTGAGCCCTTCATAAATTCCAAAGTCGCCTCAAACATGATAGGCAGTAGTTATAGCACTCCAGATTGTCTGTGTATTCTCAAATTTTGTTTCCATTAAAGAAGAAGATAGTAAAAAATGGGATTTCATCTATAGTTGTTTTTGTTTTGTTTTTGCCTCCACTGTTCTTTACCTTTTTCTCCCATTATTCTTTGCTTCCATGTTTCTCTTCTAGTATATCCTCTTTTCAAAGTGTGAGAGAAAGCCAGTGTTAGCTCAAACAAGATCCGTCATTCATTTTCTCCCATATTTTTTCTCATGCCATCCCTCCCCTCCAACTTACCCACTAACTGCAGCATCACTGACAGGAGTAGCCACTATGGCCCCAGAGGCTATTTGGCTACGTGAGTCTCTAGACACAGCAGAAGAGCAGACAAATCAGGCAGTGCTTCCTATGATGCTCTGTGAGCTTCAGACAAGGCTGCCAACTACCTTTGATAACCTTGGTTTTATTATTCCATTAATTTGCCAAATTGTTTTTAAGTGTATTGTAGTCAGTAAAGTGAACAGAAGTGGCAAAAGGTCACAGCTGACGTCTACCTGACTCCTTGATGGGCAGAGGGAAGGAATTCAAGAAAATCAGGTATTTTTGTCTGTCCCTATTCTGTAGTAGAAGAATGGAATAGGTCAGGCTCATCCCCTTTTGGCAACTTCCCTTTTTGCCTTCTTGTAAAAGCATGCAATAAGTGAAGGCAGTCAGCCTTAAGGCCCAGGAAAACAGAATGTCTGGTTCAAAATTCATGAATACTTATGCATACTAAAGAAATGCAGTTGTGCACAGCGGAATTATACCAGAATTAAGACAGCAGAGCCTCAAGGTCATAGCTGCTAGACAGTACCACCACACTATGAAACCCATTTCCCTGGAAACCAAGAATAGGACAGGTCATTCCTTAAGCTGTCAAAATGTGCTTTATTGCTGTTTTAACAGCTAAACAACAACAACAAAAAAAGTGGAAGAGAATGAAGGGAAAAAGAAAAAAGTGATGTGACTAAGACCTCCCAATGGACCTTTATAAGCAAAAGAAGAAAGGCAAAAAGAGTAAGAGGTCACAAAAGTACATGTAATTAACATAATCAGTGTAGGAGTGGTGACAGCAAATTAAAAATAGAGTCTGTATCACCCAGAATGCATGCCCAGGGCAATACCATGAAGAACAATGGGATATGAGACAAGCACTTTAGAAAAAAGAACCTGAGATGCTAGGATTTCCAGTCATTGAAGAATGTATATGTACAATGTATCCAAATATCCTTTAATTGGATTTCATTAATAGTCAACTTAAACAGTTTACATATGTTTATGGTATACAAAATAAATTCTAAGGACATTCAAAGCTCTCCCCCATCGCCCATCATCTTACTTGCACACTCTCCTGTCCATAGGCAATATTCCATGGGGATAATTCTTTCAGAGATCTCTGGAAAGACAGGGAATACATTTCCCCTTCTTCAACTCAAGCAAGGCTATATTCCCTCCATCCCTCACAGGCAATTGCTGAAGCAAAGTTTTGGGATGAAGAGCAATCTCAAGCTTGGAAAAAAGGCAAATAATTTATCAGTATACTGGAGCACCGTGGTTACGTAATGTGAAGCAATTTGTAATATTCAAAACATTTAGAATCAAGCGGGATGTTTACTGATTTATTTTCCGTTCTTATTTATTTCTACCTATCATCACTAAGCTATCTGAAGAACAATTTACTATGTATTTTCAGAGACTTCATAGGACTTCTCTTGTAAACTGGAGTTATTGGAATTATAAAGTTTTATTAACTTCTATATCCACTCATTAATTTATACGGAAAAACATGTTTCCTTTGTTTGAAATGAATCCTTGAAAAATATCAAAAAAGAATTCTTCAGAAAACCTTACCCTCTGCAGAAATATATTGCAAAGAAGGGTTCTAAGAATAACATGTGAAACACATTTCTCTCTTGTGCTATTCTCCCTCTTCCTCTTTGGGAGTGAATCAAAAGCCTTTTTCAAAGAGGAAAAAAGAAAACTAACATGTATGGCTAGAAAGTGACTAGATGGTGTTGCAGAACTCAAGAATGAGAAAGGTAAGTTTCAAGAAACTTCACATTTTCCAGAAACTGGCAATAGGAACAATTTTGCATCCAAACAGGAGAGAAACAATTATGCAGTTAACTTTGACTTCCTTGAGCTTAGCTTCAGTTGTGGGGCTGTTTCAATTTGACAACTGGAAGTTCTCTCTTCCAAATGTGTTGGGGGCCCCATTAAGCTCAGGCTGGACCCTCATTCTTGCTTGGACTATACCGCAGGTAAAACTGTGCACATGCCCATCACATTTGGATTCATCAAGTGCTAGACTATGGAATAATTGGGCATGGAAATAAAGGCACAGCATTGTTCCTTAGAAATTAAGGTATAGCATTGTTCACTGGAAATTAAGTTACATATTGTTCACAGAGGTACATAAAGCAGAACACAGCTTGTATGCCATAAAACAGCACAGAAGGTGAAGTGGAACCTCCGCTGCTAAATTCTGTGATCCGTAGTAGTTCCGTAGGCAAAGTTAGGTGTTGGCAACATCAAAGGAACTTGATATACTGGCTCTAAGAAGAACAGTGCTGATTTGGGGATTTAGTAGCACCAAGGTTATGTGATAAAGTTGCACATTTTATATCCCTGGACCAAGATTCTGTTGCTTTTTTGACAGAATGCCGTCCTTTGGGTGAACTTCGCTCATTATACACTCATTGTAATACCAAAACACATCTCCATCTAAAAAGCTGCCTTCCTCCAAGGTGAGACCACCCCTCACAGAACATATAGTCTGAATTTTTAGCCTGTATCTTTAAAAGCAATGCAAGAGAATTTTACACCATTCCAAAACAAAGGTATGTACGACTAGAATCACTGAAGCTCCACCCGCAGAATAAAAAATAGTATAAAAATGGGTTAAGAGAGGGGAGAAGACCTTAGAGCATACCATCACAGACAAGCCAGGAGGACATTGCTGGCTTCTGAGACCAGTTGTAAGGCTGAGCCTCTCTTCCCTCCCCATAAGGATGACCATTGGGTAAGATTCGCACAACCAAGTGTGCGAATCTTAATAGGCAACCCCGTGGGGGGAAGACACTACCACAGACAAGCTGGGAAAACATCACTGATTCCTGGGTTCAGCTGACAGGTTCTCTTGCCATCTATAGGGATGCCTGTTGTGTAAGATTTGCACACTTGGTTATGCTGAGTGCTTCCCCAGTAAACTCAGAAATATATCTATAGAATTTTTTTATAACTCAAGTGCGCTTGTGGCCAGGTTGTATTATTCTTACTTCTTTGCACATGCTTTGCAGACAGTGAATTTATTACCATCAATTCAAAAGTATCTGTAATTTTCTGCTAGTAAACTGCTATTCATTAAGCTAGCTATGTGAGTTCTGACTGAGTATGGCCAAAATTCCTTCACTGATCTGGTCATGTGAGTTCTGACTGAGCATTACTAGATAAATAATGAAGGGATCACGTTAGCTCATTTGATTGCTGCTAGAAAACTGTGGTCTATTTGTGAATTCATCATCATGATAGTTCATATATTGAATGCAACCGGACTTCTAGCACCAAATAGGACATCACTCAAACATTGTCCTCTAACATGACAAAAGTTATGATGGAGCAAAGTTGTCTTTTCTCTGGAAGTTGTGATCTCCCCCAGACGATGGCTAAGCAGCATGTAAAACAACACCTGAATGCTTTTGTCTTCATTTGCTACATACAAAATAAATTAAATTAGCAGCTCAGTAGGCTCAGTTCTTGGCACTGGGGCAGTGGCCTCAGGGAGAGTCAGCTGAGTAATGCCTCACTGGATGATCTGCACCCATCCAACATGGAATACACCTCTCTTCAACTAGAATAAGATGCCATCTCCCTTTGCCTACTTTGTTCCTTAGGAAGGACAGAGAAAATTGTTCTAATTCTTTCAAATCTTCCAAAAATCTAAAATTTCACCTCTGCATTTTCATTTTTCCTTATTAAAAAATCTACTAAAGAACAGTATTATTGTAGATAGTACTGCTAATTATTTCACCTGAAAGGTCACCCTTTCAATGCAGTCATAAAGTCTTCTCTCAGCCACCCAAAAGCTTTCTATTCAGTCTTGTCATATGTCCCTAATCTGTGAACAAGCTGTCAAATTCAAAACCTAAACATATAGCCTTGAACCACAATATTTTGAATTTTCCAAGTTCGCATATGCTGGGAAATAAGCCAATCCTCATTATTCTCATGTCAGAGGCCAAGTACAGGAGTCTGAAGGATTTAAAGAGAGCTGAATTTCTTTATAAGCCTGACTTTCAGAACAAAGAGAAAGTCTCCAGTACACCAGGGTACCCAGTGCCAGAAGTGCGTGGTGCTGGCATGGCTGCCCTGCCTGTGCATGATGCTGCTTTCTCCTCTTTTTCCCTGCGCAGCAAAGACAACAAACAACTCCTTCCCACTTTGCATATTCCAATCTACCATTTCAAACGGAGTCCTTTGCTTTTTATCCTAAAGTGGTACTTGTTAAAGTAGCTGTGACCACGCAGGCTATTTCCTTTGAGGATGATAACACTGCTGCAGAAGCTTCATTATTATGCTAATCGAGCACAGTCTGAGCAGCTTTCATAACTGCCACATTAAATCATCTACCAAGGGGAGGCCTCAAGAGCCATTTACATTGCACTGTATGCATATTAATGAAGGCACTAGCAGCAGAATTGTTTTTGAAGCAATAGTCAGGTGAAAAGAAAAAAAAAGTACATTATTATATAAATGTTGGAAAAGCTAGAGACGGTTAAACCTCATGAAGGCTTTGAAAGTTCAGTGGGCTTGGTTCTATTGTCTGTAATTAAGACTGAATAAAACAGCAGAGCCAAAACCTACAGCAACTGCAGTTGTGACAAGAGTCACTGTGACAGACTGCAATGGCCTCAAAATATCTGTGCTGTACAACCAAATAAATAGAAGAGCCCTCCTTTCTTCATTCTCTCCTCTTCACACCTTATCCCCCTCCCTCTTGTCTCAAGACACGCCACTTGCTATGCACCTAGAGAAGATAACACTACCATGAAATGAGATAAAGAACAGTACCTAATAGCATACCTTCAGAATAATTCAAACACATCCATCAAGACCAAACGAATAAAAGCAAACAAGTGACATTTAGAGTGATCTTGGGCTGACAGCTGAATACAGATACACTTTTCCCAAAAGATAAACCACCTGGAAGCCACCACAGATGAAGGTGGATGATAGCAGACAGGTTAGGTTGAAAAAATAGCAGGAGCAATAATCGCAGCAGCTCAGCTGCCCTGACACTGTCACATTGCTTTTATTCACATATGTTATAGAAAATGTGCATTCTGAAGAGGCAGTTTAAGGGCAGAGCAATGGCATTACTGACAAGAACTGGGAGCTTTTCTCACTCCTATAAGAAAACTGCATAAAGAAAACGCTCTACGAAAAATGAAGATGACATTGACATTGTTACTGAAGCAAAATCAGGACCTTTTTATCGAATCATAGGTTTGTGTAGACAGTTAGGCATATTTTAAAATGATTTATAGGTGAATATTATGTGCACTGGGGAAAGAGCATACATTTTGGAATCCTAGCATCCCATGAAATGTTTTATTTTATAGTTCAAGCCATGCACTCTCTTCCATCATCACGTTCTGTAATATCAACAATCCACTTCCCTATCTTCCTCCTACTACTCCCCAACGGTCCTCCCCGGACACCTACTCCCCAGACCCAAACAGTTCTTGACAGGAATACTTCATGTCCTTAAGACATCATCTTCAAGCATTCTGCCCTTCCCCCAACCTCTTTATTCTGAAGAGATTAGATAAGAGAAAGCCAGTTTTTACAAGATTAAGAATTCACCTGGAACAAATAAATAACATCTTTTCTGCATGGGTTTGAAGTGTTTAACAACCACAGTCTCAGGTGAAACCCAAGTCACTATCAACATCAAGATATCTATTTTTATTATAAATGAAGATACTTTGCATATGTTCAAAAGGTTAATAAAAGGCCAGTCTCACAACCCTCCAAATAAGTCTTCTGGTTAGGTTAGGACTTCTGAAAAGGATAAAGCTAGAAAAAGCCTGAAATATTTTTCTCTATCATAAGAGCAAAGAATGACTTGAGAAAGAGTTGGACCTTCAAAATACTGGCACAGCCAAAAGGAATCACAGAATCATAGAATCGTAGGGGTTGGAAGGGACCTCCAGAGATCATCGAGTCCAACACCCCTGCCAAAGCAGGTTCCCTACACCAGGTCGCACAGGTGGGCGTCCAGGCGGGTCTTGAATATCTCCAGAGAAGGAGACTCCACAACCTCCCTGGGCAGCCTGTTCCAGTGCTCCGTCACCCTCACCGTAAAGAAGTTCTTGCGCACATTGGTGCGGAACTTCCTATGCTCCAGTTTCTGGCTGTTTCCCCTTGTCCTGTCTCCACACACCTCTGAAAAGAGTCTGGCCTCACCACTTTGCCCCCCACACCTTAGATATTTATAGACCTGGATCAGGTCCCCTCTCAGTCTTCTTTTCTCAAGGCTAAACAGACACAGTTCACTTAGCCTTTCTTCATAGGGTAGATGCTCCAGGCCCTTCACCATCTTTGTGGCCCTCTGCTGGACTCTTTCCAATAGATTCCTGTCTTTTTTGTACTGGGGAGCCCAGAACTGGACACAGTACTCCAGATGAGGCTCTGTTCAGAGGTACTGAAGAAAAGGAGATACTTTGCTGCAGAATGGTTTATTCCCACCTTCCCCAGCCAAGAAGAAATTATTCTGTACTTCAATATTCAATTGGCTTTTGAATATACACAACTATCTCATCCTAGTCATATTTTCTAGTTATTTCTTTTCTTCTCAACTGATTTTTTTTAACAACATATAAGTCAACAAATAATGCTCACGTTCTCATAGAAGCTTCTACCAAAAGCTAAAAAGTTTCAGTATTCCAGTTTTGAGATTTTTCCTTTAAATACTACCTTTGCTATCTCAGTTCTGTTGCCTGCATTGAGAGGCACCATATCATCATATGGACCTAAATTTAAATGAACTGTCTTGAATATTTCAATGCTGGTTTTGATTTTAGGTCTCAGTAAGTTAAATTAAATAATAGGGAAAAATCCTAAAGAAGAACTGCTTGAGATTTGCCAGCCCTAGTCTGCTGTAATGTTTTTCTAAAGAAATTAGGCAGATAAACTGACATGTGGACATAATGCCCATCACTCATGAGACAAGATATTTCAAAATGCCAAACTTTATCAGGAATCCAGTATATGCCCCCTGAGAAAATACAATAAAATATTTACAAGTATAAATCAACAAGCAATATTCAACTGATACTCTGCTATATGATAGAACAGTTATAATGCAGTTACTTAAATATGCTTACAAAATCAATGAAACTGTTACCTTAATTATGATATAACATATGAATATAGATTTTTATACTCCTAGAACAAACCAGCAAAATATAAGGAAGGTTTGAGTGACTGCTAAAGTCAAGAGCTTCATTTAGCAAATGGATAAAACATGTAGCATTTAAAGTATCTAATTGCAAATCGTGTACATACACTGCATTTTGTTTGCTTTCTGTAAGCCTTATTCTCATTTCTGTCCAATTAGCTGTTCAGCTTCAAGAGATTTTTGGTACAGACTGATTCCTTCTATATGTTTGTGTAGTACCTCTCATTCCTAAATGAGGTCTTTGCAAACTACACTGCTGTTACTGCTGCTGTTAATGATCACGCATATGATTTGCACATAGCAAAGAGTCACAGGGCCACAGCAGATTCGTGCATACCATACTTGTGATAACTTCACAGGCTAATTTTCTTTCATTACATAAGCAAGGCAACTGTATTTTGGAAATGTATTTTCTTAGCAGTTCTAAGAAAAGAATTATTTTGTATTATAAGCAAATGAATTAATCCCAACTTTTGAAATGTGAATAAATGGCTAGAAGAGAGCCTATGTGTTTTTTTCTGGGGGGCAGGATGGGGCTAGTATTACTATATGTGTTTGCTAAGATATTATCCATGTAGAGGACATTTCCCACTTTTGATAATCCAAGGATTCAACTTGCTAGTCTGTGAATCACAAGTTCCTAAAACACTGTGTATTTCATTTTAAGCACCATCTTATCCAAACCATTTAGTGTCTACTAGATCACTGTGACATTCTGGTGGTGCCCTGTGTAATTTCGAATGTCTGTTTTAGACATTTATTGTCTTCCACTTCCCCAGAGCTGTTCTGCACCCAACTACTTTCTGAAGGGATTTTTTTTTTTACAAGGTGGAGTTAGGACAGATTTCACTGTTGTCACTGCAAAGTTTCCCTTTCATGTTGCGGTTAATTCAGCTATCTGGAATGTTACCTACAAGCTACACGTTGCACAGGTAGCACTCAGCTAGCTGGAACATTATCATGGAGGATTCAGGGGAGGCTTCATAAAGCCATCTAAGAATGAAAGAGGCACTGCAAGGCATCAGATGTGCCTGTGGGACTGGCACTACAACTGGCCCATCAGACTGGACAGCAAAGTGCCAAGGCAGTACCTGAGTCTGCAAGTAAGGCTGTACCTCTGCTGGTTCTGCTTTCCTTCATGAGGCTGTGCAAAAGCAGACGGGCCAAAGTGCCCTCTGGAAGCAAGTTCTGATTCTTAGATTCATCACTCAGTGGCTAAGAAAGAAAAAAAGGAACTCTATCTTTGATTATTAAAAAAAAATTAATCTTTCCAAACTGTGACAGTTTTGGAGATCCAACTCCATAAGGGTTTATATTTCAGATATCATCCATCCTTATTTCTGTCTGAAAGGCAGAAGCAAGGAAGAGAGGATAAACCTTCCCTTTCAAGATGAGGACAGCAGCCATTAGAAGCCACTGGAGGCATGAGGAAGAGAGTTCCCTGAAAGTGAAAATCTGCAGTTCTTCTCCTCTGACAGAGGCTGCTGGGAATGCCACAGGCAGAAAAGGAGCCTAGGAGGAGGAAATTACTCCTGCTTTCTTATAATCTGTAGCTCAAGGCCATCAACAGACAAACAGAGAGGCTGTGTATAACTTAAAATACCACACATCTTGTAGCTCTACAGTTTGGTACTCCCATATGGAATGTTTGGGGTGTTTTGTCTTTTTTCTAATGATAAAATTCAAATTCACTGTTTCTTTGTATCAGTAATTAATCATCAAAGCAAATTAGCTGCCACCATGACTTCTTGAATGTCATGTAGAAGCTAAGCTTACAAACTGGCAGTGGTTAAAGGAAAATCTATATTTATTAATAGGCAGAGCAAACCAAATATACCAGATTAGAGGAACAGGCATGTGTATAACAGCCCTTCCCAGTTTTGAAAAGTGAGTTACTTCTCTGCAGAGGCAGCTTAGTACAATGGAGTGCATAGACCCTGGACCTCTGCCAGCACCTGTCTGTTCGAGAATTTCATCCACTTAAATAAGCTGCTGCTCTCTGGATCTCAATTAATCAGACAAGCTGGTGCAATTGTAGAAAACTCAAAAATAAGAGGGAAGATTTCACAGATTTTCCATCTGTAGGCCTTCTGTAAGCATGACATATATAAATAGAACATAATATTGTAGGTGACATCCTTAAAATTATGACTTAACACCACGTGTATGAGAAGCTAGTAGAGAAACATCAGCATGAAGCCTCAGAACAAATGTTACTTTTCATGGCTTACTTCAATCATTGTCATCAGAAGTAAGCATCTATACTATGTACCTTATTGATACAGCAGCTCTAGTGGAATCTGAAATCTGCCAGAACTGCTAACTGCTCCATGACTTAACCCTAGCTCCAGGAAGGCAGAAGGGTTCACCAGCATGAATCTAATTACAGAATGGAGCCCTACATGTATACAATGACAATTTAACTAGCAGAATATAGATACATTAAAAGAGGCTTGTACAGCGCAGTAAATCATGAGAAATTAATTTTCACTTTACAAGAGTCTCATGGATTTTAAAGGAACGGAATAAATAGATTTCTATTAAAAAAACCAAACAATAAAATCCTATAATATTTGCAAGATAATTGTATCCCTTCCACATATTTTCCAACCTCACTCTAAAAATCCAGAGCAGAGATAAAAGTTTCCAGTAAGTTATTTCAGCTTACTCATATAACCAAGAACTTCCTACATGTCACTAATGTTACTAAATGTCACTAGATTGCTCACATTTATTCTTTAATAATGACATAAAATGCTGCTGCTCTGCCCCACAAAGCAGCCTGACACTTATCAGACTACATATCTATATAGTCTACTGGAATTGTATGCTCTTAAAATTGGATCTTTCAGTATTTATTGGTAATACCTTTATAACAACAAAGCTGTTAGCCAAATTGTGGCATCTGGGGCTTTAGCATCACAATGCAGAATTTTGTTTTTATTTACAGTGCATTGTAGATAACTGTTGTCAAAAACTGGTATTGTTACACAGTGATAAGATAATAATTTTAAATTTTCCATCTTGGTGATTAAAGAGATTTTGATACTATTTTAATGCAGGGCTCATAAATATCAGAAGTACATGTTATATATATTTTAAAAACATCTAAGAGGTGGCAGGATGGACTGGGGATTTAAAAAATGCAAATCAGTGTGTAGTACACCTCCTTTTTTTCCAAAGCACATTACTGCAAATAAGAAAAAGAACATGTCTGGTGATTTACTCATAAAACAATTCAGGTGATCTCTACTACATTATCCTGCTCATAACTTCCTAACATACTTAGAAGACGATGGAAGATGCTATAACCAGGTATAAGTTTACTGATAAAATAGCCATAAATGCAAGATGCACATACACTTAGAACAGCTATGGTTGTCAGGGGAGTTTAATCAACTCCTACTGATTCCTTGGAATCTTATCTATAGGCAATCACAAATCGTAAAATATTCCTGAAGAAAGTTCAAGACATTGCCCATCTGAAAGGCAAGCAAATAAGCATCAAGGCCATACTGGCATATAACAAGAAAGCTACCAGCCTGAAGGTGGCAAGACAAAATATCTGCAGATTCCATGCCCTAATCTCTCTCTATTTTTAAGTTTATTCTTAACCCAAACCTTTAACTTAGGCAACTTTCTCTGCTGTGCTGCCTTATTACAAGCTGAGTATTGAAAGAAAAAAGACATACATTGTACATTATACTAACTAGAAGACAGATTTTTTAGTTTACAAAACACAATAAAATATAATATACTATAATACAAAATAATACTTTCCAATAGCTAGTCCAGTTCAGATGTTTGACCAGATTTCATATTTATTTTCCAAGGATCTGATTATAAAAATTCAGTCGGAGGATAGAATTAAGAACGAAAAGTTTAAGTCAACAAAAACAAAGCTTAGCACAAGTTTTAAGTAGCTGACAGAGTCTCACGAGACAGGAATTAGGGACAATCAGATTCACACGCAGTGTTGACCCCCACCATCATATAATGCATTTTAAGATACTAAAAACACATGGAGCAGAAGTCTTTAAAGAGAGGTGAACTTTCTTAAAGAGTTGCAGTAAATTCATTCTCTCTTGTGGTTTGTTCCACTATTCTTAACACACATAAACCCTTTTCAGAGTTTTTTCCTTTTTCCAAGGGCTAAAGACGTAGCAATATACATGTCTCCTGTGAACGTAATAACTACCCTAAGAAGAACAGAAAAACCATGGGCTTCCAGTTCTGTTTTAGATTGATCTTTGGACAGTTTTATGTTAAAGTATACTTCTGTCAACATTTGTACATCATGACTGTATACTTCTTATCAAGGCTTGCCACATGAGATTACTGTGCTCATTGACGTGTCATAACCTGATTCACACTGCAGATCTTCAGTGGCAGACTGAGATCAGGGTAAGATAAATTTTATCACTGTTATTCGTGTGATCAATTGACTGCAAGGTCTAATATGACTGAAGTCCAACAGAATATGTGAATATTCCAGGCATAGTGCATTACTTAGAAATCAATGACTGTTTGAAAGGTTTGATAACTAGAGGCTTTAAGCTATTAACATCAGCTGGTCATTAAGTCCACATAGATTGTTATAGCCTTTATAACCCTTTCTTATATAAAGAAAACAATTAAACATTTTAATTACATCGAAGAGTTGACAGAAGATAATTGGAGGTATCAGGAAAAGATGTAGTCCTGTTAATGTGAGTTACTATGTCATTCTCATTGTTTACCAATACACTTGCCATCTAGATAAAGTAAAAGTAACTCTTCAATTAGGTCCACATTCAAACCACAAAGCATGGAAAACAACAAATAAATAACATGAAGACAAATTAAATATGATACGGTATCATCTTCTAAGAGTATATCTTACCAGTAGAGAGGACACAATGACAGAGCCTGAGTTTAAAAGGTGCAGTAGAATCTGTAGAACTTATTCACTTTCCACACCTCTGTTTTAAAACTGTGAAGTCCACAGAAGCATAGGGAAATTCCATGTTTCTCTCACTTCTGTTAACTACCCTACATCATTTATTTTAAAAATAATACCACCAATAGAGGACAACCTACCTACACATGCTTTTTGTATTACTTAATAAAGTGCTATCCTCTTCAGATCTTTTCTGAGTATGAGGGTCTTACAAAGCTCCTATTCTGAAATACTGGGAGCCTTCCCTTGTCTTATAGTGCATTAATCTTCACAGCAATCAAGTTATTATCTGAGAGAGATTGGCGGATGATTACAACTCAGTCTAAATGGGTTACTTTTTACATCGTGAATTCTGACTGTTTACAGTACAAAGAGAATGTACTCCTTAACATTTTGCTGCTATTCTATTCTTCAATAAACTGCTGAGGCTGAACAGCAGGCACAACAGCATTTGTATTAATTCCCAGGGAATTCCTGGTCATGATGTACCAGCCTATTGGACTTTGAAGATTTACTGTTTTGTACTTAAGGGAAATACATAAGAAAATATTTACAAGTGGTCATTAAGGCTAAATGATATCCTTATCCTGTGCAAGTACAGAGGGAATTAAGGAGCTTCTATAATGAGAACAGATGTAAGGCTGCACGCTTATGCAGGAATAGCCAGCTGGACAAGGGAAGGATAAAGAACTCTATGATAATCACAGAAAAAGGGCTGTGGCTGGTAGAAGGTGCAATGTGAATAATTCTTTACCACAGTCACACTGGCATATATAAACAGAAACATATTCTACAGTTATCTTATCTAGACTTTTCTCACCTTTCTGAGGCTTCAAATGTAGTAATGTATCCAGATTTTGGCCCAGTACTTGAAGCAGAATGTAGAACAGAAGCAATACAGAAAAAAAAACATATGAGATTAATGTTCCGTAATATTTAGATGGTCCACATGATCCGAAAGGAAATATTAGTCTGCAGGAGCCAATTTATGCAGAAAACAGGATTACATTAACAATTACAGAAATAGGATTGCCACATCCACAGCTGACAAAACTTAAACTGTGGTGAGGAAGCCTCAGGTTGAATTGAAACAAGGGGACAGACCACGAAGACATCTGACAGAGCATGTAAGCGGTGGCAGGATAATCCTGGACAGATAATCCTGCTCTAAAGGGAGACAGGGACAGGACTAGATGGTCACAGTACTAACCACAGTATTTAATATTACTGCTTTAAAAATAAGATTCCAGTCAGTTCCTTATTGTATTGATAGGATTTGAAAGCCTATATTTTTTTTCTGTTTTTCCAGATTATTCAGTCCTTTGCCCCATCTTTACTGATGTCTATCATATCACAGATTGCACACACAAGTTTGTTTCCATTGACTTCAGAGGACTTATTTGCCATTTGTAAAGATATAAACCCAGTCAGAATTAGATCCAAAGGGCTTCTGTCCAAATTATGCTTTATTGGGAATTTTGCATGTGGCCTTATACAACTGTCCAGCTTTGCAAATGGGTATAATGTGATGTGCATTCATAAGGCCACAATCCATGTGTATCATACAGGATCCTATATAAATTCTATTTAGTTTAATGAAGAAACTCAGATCATATTCACTAGATATTTTATGAAAATGATTGTGCTGAATGTTGGAAAATAAGTCCAATGAACCTCAAGTGTCCACAAAAACACAAGCTAAGAACTGTGTCTTTATCTTACACACTTTGTATAGGGATTTTTGCAAACATCCTGGATGCAAAGTATCTTTGGAGAGAACTGCTTAAATTAGTGGTGACACATCTTTCAGACACTAAATAAAGGTGAAATAGTGCTGCCAATAGATCACCTATAATCACGGCAAATAGCAAATTAGGAAATTTTGCAATTTTAAAGAAACATCAACTTTCAGACATATTTATGATTCATCTAAGGGAAATATGTTTCTTATGAATTAATGGTTATTACACCAGTGCTACAACACTTTAGTTTGTGTCAGCATTTTCTTGGTGAACCATGTAATACTGGATCTGTAACTTGTCCATAAAAATTTGCCCAAGGCAGGAACCTGACATAAAAGCTAACATAGGTACATTATTCTAAGCTGGAGAGGATTAGCCATTTTAAACTTATTCAAATATAAATAAAATTAGTGATAATTGGGTTTAGTAACTTCCTTCAATCATTAAAAACGTAACACAGTACCAAGTGTAATAAAGCAAGCGTTCATAGTATCATCATATACTTCTGCGATATTTTAAGACATCGTCCTTATGTAAACAGGGCATATCCATCACTTAAGGTGTTTTAGTTGTTCTTTTTAAATCTTCAGTCTGTTGCTTCTCAAATACGTGTACAGAAAACATACCTTACAAACAGAGGTGTTAGTTACACACAGAGACCACCAAAGGCCAGAAGTAACATCTCATCAATAATGTATGTCCAGCTGATGAATCTGAACCGGATTACCAGAAAGAAATATCTTCTGGTTCAGACAGACAAAGAAAGAGAGAATAGCTTTATAGGAACATTTCATAACTTTAGGGAGTCTTCAGATCCCATGGTGCTGTATGTCAATGGACCAATGGCTGTACATCATCGGAAAACTAACCAGAGATGTGCACATGTAGTTATATTAGTCATTTAATTATTTCTATACATTAAAATTTTCTCACACTCTTTTGAGTATTATTTTAGACACTTGCAGACATTTCTCTGAAATACCAAATGTCTGTTTTCCAAGATGGTGCTTCCCAAAGAATATCCCAGGATCTCTTTCATGACACTCTAGGAAGAGAATCTCTGTCTGCAGGGGCATTTCTGAGTGTAGCTCACTCAAATTCTCTTGCCAGTTTCTGTTCATCTACAAAATCTCTTGGTTTTGGCAATCTGAGGTTTTCTGCCTTAAGCCCTATCTGAATTAAGCAGTCAAAGTGGGAGTAAGAATCTCTTCTTTGATCATTAGCATAGATCAGCTCTGATGGGTGCCTTTCAGGCACAGTTTTCTCTCCAGCCTTGGCCCAGTACTACCTGACAGATTATCTCTTGTTAATCACTCCAATCTGCAGCAGGACATTCATCTTTCAGGTTATTCCAGATGCACACTCCTGTATGCATGAGGCCCCAGTGAACACTTCCATTGTGATAAAAATATAACATGAACCAGGTACATCTTTTGGTATTGATCATACAGTTCCTTGTGTGTGGCTGGTTTAGAACAACCTGCCACATAGTTGATATGATCCTATCCTATAGCGTTATAGAATCAAAGAATCACAGAATGGCCTGGGTTGAAAAGGACCATAATGATCATCTAGTTTCAACCCCTCTGCTATGTGCAGGGTTGCCAACCACTAGATCAGGCTGCCCAGAGCCACATCCAGCCTGGCCTTGAATGCCTCCAGGGATGGGGCATCCACAACCTCCTTGGGCAACTTGTTCCAGAGATAGTTCAGTCTACAATCATTTGCAAAGCTGTTCAGGTCACAGTGCTTTAGATAAAAAAAGTCTGAAGATCCATGGAAAAAATGTAAATTAACATGCAAAACTTACACTACTAAAGACAGGCTAAGAAAATGGGGAAATATATCCTGAAACAAACCATGATTCTTTGTCAGAGTCAATACTCCATATGAAACAGGAAAAAAAAAAAATCCCTTCCTTTAGCCTCAAAGATTACAACAAATGGAAAAAATTCCATAGGATGTTCCACAGAATTTTTTCTGTCCTGAACCATACATTGCAACTATACAGAGCCAGGCTCTCCCTGGCACATGCAGGATCAGAAACTTTGTACAGATCAAATCCATATAAACCAAATCTTAAAACTAGACATTCCCTAGGTTTCTTGGTTCATTGAGGTCTGGAAATTTCATATATCCAGCCACATAACATGTTCTGACAGAAAGACCATTACTGTATCTTAATATTTGGGTTTTTAAAATGGAATTCCTTATCGGTTAACCTGTAATTCCAATTCACTCTGAAGTGTAAACCCTTAGTGATACAGAAACGAGAAGTCCTTGCTTTTACAAAACTGAAGGCAGACCTAAAGTGCACTGTGACCAATCATGCTAAGCAGAATGTATCAGCCGAAAGGCACTTGAAGCAAATTATTCTTATTATCTATTGGTTCAGAATTTCCTGCATGAAAGTCATTGAATTTTTTATTTATTTATTTATTTTTTTGTATAAAAACAGTGAGATTATAAATAAATAAAGTGAAAGAAAACAAACTCTAATGGCCAATCTTCCTCAGTGGAAGATTGTTTAATTTAATTTTATTATTTTACTCCCAAATATCTAAATATCCCTCAGTCTCTAATAACACTACAACCCATGCAGCTTTCCAAGAACAGTCACAAAAACCCAGATTTTTAACACCTGTCTCAAGCTGATCTCCAAGGTGCTATACCTCTGGCTTTATCCAAAGAATGTGCAGTATTGAAGGAGTGTTGTATAACGATCACGACAACAAAGGAGTCCTAGTTTAAATGGTTTTCTTTGCAACTTCACACACACAGAAGTCAGTCATGAGCACAAAAAAGGGAAAATAATAATGCCTCTGGATTTGTTGGCTTGAGTTTTAGTTTTGCATGAATGCTAATATATGAAGGTTTAGAAGAAAATAAAAGCTTTAAATCAAATGCACTAGAGAGGAAATTTGATCTAGGATGTTGCAGAAAATGCTCAGCAGGTGGTAGAAATGAAACTTTAGGACTACCTGCCTATTTAAGACCTGTATTACATTCTTGTTTGACAAAACACCTCAGCACAGGCATAGTTAAGTCTATGCCTAAATTCAACTGAATTCCACCAAATATTTTTTAAGCTGTCAATCACTAGTGAAGCTAAAGGCTTTGAGTTCAAATATCATAATTCTCACCTGCAGACAGCAGGATTCCTGTAAGAGAGAACAATTTTCTGTAGCATACCTCACTATTTGAAGAAAACAGTTATTACAGTTTTCAAACCCTGAAGTTAGGTATTTAAATCCCAAGGTAGGTACATGAATAATCAAGCTGCATGATTTTCACACATGCTGGGTTCCCACTGATTTTAATGAGAGCAGTAGATGTTCAGATCCTCTTGAAAGAAAGACTGTTTGGATACCCAGGTATGAATGAAGATGCTTGGCTTTCAGATGGAAACTGCCTTAAGATCTTAAGAGACAACTGGAATTTTTTTTAATTTAATGCTGTATGCTGTACATCACTGATTGGGGTCTCTGGTTCTGAGGGACAGCACAGCACACAGAAAAGAAAGTGCTTTTGCTTACAATGTAATGGTACCTGAGGTAGAAATAGCTGTCTAACTACTAATGCTGAATGTAAAAAATATAAAATTTCAAGTGAGCTTCTTAATTACTAGCTCAATGAACGCCTGGATTTCCTAATAATAACAAAAGGAAGCTGTGGTATCATACAGAAAAATCATAGCTTCAGGTTTCTCAGACATGGCAGGGACAAGACATATTTCACTGTTCTGATTTTCTTTGAGTCATCTAACACATCTGACCAAAGTTCATTTACATGGTTTCTCCATTACAAAATGGTGAAAGCTTGAAATCTGGGAACAGATCAGCTGCTACAGAATGGTCTTTCACAGAGTCATTGCCACCTGACCTTTTGAGTCTATCTCTGAGGGACTAGGGGCAAGCAATGCACAACTTGCGTGAATCCTGTTTCTGTCAGCTCCTTGGAGTATGACAGGAACAAGAGTCCAGTTATTAAGTACTAATCCATACAGCATCGATCACTATCTCCAAAACCTTGTTTGGTCAATATATTCAGTGGTGAAAAGCAAAATGCTGCACAGCACTTTCGAACAGATCCTTTTGCAGAGTCTGAGATATAGCTGAGAGGAAATTAGCTGCTCATTGGCTCTCACGCTATTAAAGCAATGTGTGTGACAAAATTTGTCATCCATGAAAACATTATATAGTTTCTAACATCAGTTACCAACTAAGAGCTGACAGATGAATTTTTGCAATTAGCAGCCTACCGAAATTACAGTTTGCTGGTAAGAAAGCAATTTCATCTCCTTTTCGATGCTTATTGTCACAGACCATTCTCAAGTAAGAATAAGGAAACTGTCTGAGGAAAGCAACTGAAAAAACAGGGAAAAATTGTCCACAGGATTTTCAGATGCTGTTTCCAGACTTGTTACTTTACAGGATTATCATATTTCCCAATGCCATATTGCATTTATTCAGTGTAAGCAACTTGGTGGGTCTGATCGTACCCACAAACCAGAAGGCAAGGAAACACTTGGCACAGTTTAGATACCTGGTCATTACTTTCAGGAAATGCAAATTGCTCATAAGGACAGCTTTTTCAAGAAGCTGTTTATTTAGCTGTTTAATGGATATTTTTGTCACACTAGGCCAAGAGAAATCACATCAAAAGCTTTGCCACATCACTTGATGCTATTTTATACTTTAAGAAAATTGTCTCACATTATATTATATCATGATGCGTTATTAAGTGTCATTCCAAGATATGAAATAATCCATCAGAAAAACCCTTTGGGATCAAAGGAAATTGAATAACTGACATTTCTGCATGAACAGAAGTGTAGGGGGAAGTAAAGAAGTTGACATTTGAGAAACAAACCGTTCGAAGAAGCTTAATTATTTCTTTTTCCCTTTTTTCCTCATAAAATTCCTAATTGTGTTGTATTTAGGTCTCAAATTTGAGGCTCTTCTTCCAATTGGTGTCTGGATTTCCCACCAGTTACGCTATAAGTCCTGGAGAGTTGTAAATCAGGCATTTTCTCTTAAGAATCTGATCGTGTTAGTCAGACCTTTTCGCCTTGAGCTTGCATTCATTATATCCAAGTATAAAAGCCAGCAACAGAAGGGATTAAGGAATCTATCCAGATCACTCCCTCACTTCCCAACCCTTTTCCTATTCTCTCTGTAGTAGGCCAGTCTGCTTTCCCAAATACGCTTGTGTGCATTTAAACAAAATGCAGACTGATGCAGTATGTTGAGGTAACAAGGTCCTCTTTGGAAAAAAAAAAAAAGACAAAAAAATTAAAATTGTTATTTATCTCAAACAATACAAACCTAATTTGATGAGTACAAGCAATAACTGGTAAAATGACTTTTGTGAGCCAATATATCAAAACCACCACTGGTGTTCAGTATAGGCTTGGTAACTTTAGTTCAGAAACAACCTGTTACACACAAAATGACCATTACTGCTCTGCAATAAAATAATTTATGAATATCAAGAGGGCTAGATTCAGCAACCAAAGTTATGGAAAAAAGAATGTTAAAATATATTTCATAACTTCTTAAATTATTTTATTTCTTTAGCCACGTATGCCTTCTTTTGGTCGTTTTTTGTGTATTTTACAAGCTCCAGACGAATTATCCACATCAAAGAGGCAGCTCTCCAGCAGAAAAATAAGCCAAAGGTGTACCTGTACACTTGGAAGAAGAAAACATTTTCCCGCTACATCATATGAAAACAAAGCACACACACACAAAAATATTGAGTGGTGTATTTAAAACGCCACTGATACTGAACTTCTAAAGAGCATTTCTCTAGAATGTCTCATATCTCAGAAATCAACTTCTTTGATGGCAAAAAAAACCACATTTTAATAGGTGGTGTTTAATTCATTACTGTGATCGCAATGGCATGACCTCTGTTGCACAGACAGGAAAGGGATTTTTTTTAAACCAACTTAATTACTTTCAATTTACAAAACACATAAGATAGCAGTTGGATTTTTAAAACTGACAAAATTAACAGCTTTCCTTTAATTATCATCAATTAAGTAGCCAACTAAGGAAGTATGTTTAGAAACATCTCAGTAAATTAGGCTTATAAATCCCTTTAATGTTTAATGATGTCCTTTCCTAATTCATGTGGGAGCTACTGAAAAATATCACTTCAGATGTTGCTTTTACTGGGCTGACCACAATGGGAGGAGGCTCAGAATGGAACTGGAGTGAGTGAATAGATGAGCAAAGGAACAGTGTAGTCAAACAAGAAAAGGCAATCTACAATGCAGTTAATGCTTCTCTAGAGAAACCACGTATTGTGGAGGCCTGGTTGATAACTGCACAGCATTTGTTCACGGTGTTTTGGCCTTGCTGCACAGCTTCTAAACCTGAAATTTTCCTTTGGGAACAAACAGTATCGTTCAGTTTCTTAATGCAGGCATACTATATGCAGGCTGAGCATTACATCCAGTTACGCTCATTGCTTTTTTCTCTCCAGAGCACATCTCTGAAGGAAATCCCACTAGTAAATGAGTAAGCATTAGGCAGGTAAATAATAGCACACATGCAATGGGAGAGTTCATGAATTCTGTTTTGACCAGTACATGTGTACAATTATTTATCAAGAAGTATACATACATACAGTAATGCAATGCCATCTTCCCAAAGACACACTTTGACCTATGCGAATATCTTAAGCCAAACCCAAGAGTCCTGCCCTGTTGGCCTGAAGAGCAGGTACACGTGAGGGATGAGCTGCACAATATTTGGGGCTGTGAGCTGCATCTTGCTCACAAGCACTGAGGGGAATTTGTAGTTTCTAATAAGGTCTTATTTTCTCTGTTCTCAATTTTATCCCAAACACCTAAAGTTCACTTAAATAACCAGAGCAAAAGACAGTGATTCAAGGAGAGCTCCAAAGCAGCAATCACACCATGTAACCTGTCTGAAGGCTTACCAGTTCAGTTCAAAGGGCAGAAAGGGGACCTTGATTCTTTGAAGCATAGCTCCCCATGGTGTTTCTTCCCATAAAGAGCAAAACATGTGCCATAAAACTTTATGCTCAGACTTACAGGAATCTGGCTGAGGGCCTGAGAGTGCAAGGAAACTAATTAGTTTAAGCTACCCCCTGGCTCCCCTGTTACCACCCATCCAAACAGTAGTGAACCTAACAGAAGTTAAGACATTAATGAAAGTACAGCCAGACCACAGGGCACATGTCTTCCCTTATGTAGATTATATAAAAAAGGAAAAAAAAAAAAAGGAAACAAAGAAAGAAAAAAAAGACACTGAAAGGACAAGAAAATATGCACTACCCACACTAAACTTCTATAACATACAGGAACTCATCAGAAGTATATAGAGGCAAAAAAGAAAAAAAAACAGATCCCAGTTTTACTCAGATATCAGTAACACAGTATTTTTATATATACCCGTGTGTACTGTTAGAGAAAGGTGCAGTAATGCAGCACTACCTTCCACAGTATTCAGCAACATTGCTGCTTTTTTTACATGCACTTAAATAAGAGAAAAAAGGTCAGAGCAGCAGCAACACACAGCCTAGCCAGAGGAAAAAACGAGAGACCTTCTGCTCACAGCAATTGAGGCAGACTTTGGAAAGACACTACGGTCAGGCACTGCAACAATAATTAATTCCAAGAGATGTTACTGCAACACTATGCTGTAAAATACTTTGCTAAGAGGGTTGTGGAACTGATGAAGACAGGCACATATCCAACAATCTGCCTGCCCAAACTGTGCTATTAAGTTATGATAATGCTGACATTTCCATTGACTAAGAAAGACGAAGGTAAACAGATTGATTCTACACCCTCACCTGACTACATGGCTGTACAGCCTAAAAAATTAAATTCTGTTCTTTGTAAGCACAAACCAGGACACTGGTTGACACTGCAGAGTCTATGGCCCATGCATCCAGTGGGTCTTTCAACATATCTGACCCAATATTTAATATCGAGTGGAGGAGGAGAAGACTGACCAAGCATCCTTCCCAACTCTTCTTTCCCAAGTCCGTTTCTTACTTTACATTGCGTGAATGAGCTCTCAGGTACAATTCTGTAGCTTCAGAAGTGGACTCAGGGAGCCACACAAATTAACTCCTGTCTCTCTTCCTGAAAACCTTGACTCATTTTCCAGTGGTGAGAATTCTCCTATGCTGAGATCTGCCAGACGCTGATGGCTAATTACCCACGTGCCTTGTAGATTATAAAAGCAGCAAAAGACCATGTACTGGCCATAACTGAGCCTGTCACTGCTGTTCATAGGAACCCAGCTGGATCAAAGCCTGGAGTGTCTCTGAACTAGTTCCAACTTTGCATGGGATCAGCCCAACTCCTGAACCCAAAGCACTTTTCTAAACCAACAAAAAATAAACTGAAGAGGCAGTGTTTCAATGTGATCATCATCAAACACAGTCAAGCCTTGCCCTGGCTAGCTGATTTTTGGTGACAGCTACTCTAATCAAAAGAGCCAGGAAATGATGACTAAGAACACGTGCAGTTCTAGAAGAAACTATACTCTGACAACTGCTTTGAGTTTTCGAAAGCTTTCAGTTTTCCCTGCATAGTTGTATCAAATGAGAAAAGGCACGAGGTCTGGTCTAATGTAGGCACCAAGAATATCTCTATGCATGACCTAATGATCATGACTAAAATGCATCTCACAAGATGTTGTTATTCAAATCAGAGATAAAGAGGTGCCAGCTATCACCTACATAATGTGCTCTGCCCTCTGCAGAGGTGGCAGCTTTGAAGATCATTTTGGACGGGGTCCAAAAAGTAGATCTCATTGCTCAATTAGAAAATCCAAGCTTGCCTATGCAAATTCGTATTCTTGTATCATAGTCATTTTACACATGACTAGAGTCACAGAAACCCACGTGACTCTTTAATTAGCAAGGGTTACGACATGAATGTTTGTGGGCTCAAGACGTGAGAGCACAAATAACCACATCCTCTCAAATAGCCATCTCAGTTTTTTATATCGTTTAGGAGAAAGGAAGAGCAATTTGCAAAGTAATACACTTACTGCACTGTGATTTGAATTTGCATAATAAAAGCATTTGCTTTTTAAAGCGTGTATTCATCCTCAGAAAAGTGAGAAACTGAATGTTCTAATATAATTCAAGGTAGCTAGACAAAGTTCCATTATTTTAATTTACATTTTATTGGGTTTTTGCTTTGGTAAAGAAACACATGTTATAACTAATCACAGTTCTAATTACTGCCTGATTCTATCTTTTATTACTGCTAAAATTTCTATTAAGGGAATGAAAGAAACTAATAGGATCATTAAAAGATCAATAGGAAATATTGCTTACATAGAAGTTGCATTGTATAAACATCAATTCAACAGTTATGATCAAAGGAATTCCTTGGAAACAGAGAATAATGCATTCATTCCACTTATGAAAGAACATGAACTGATTTAAAGGCTATCCACAAGAAGAATTCTTATAATTTCATTCCTCTGAGAGCAATAGCAAAACTAAAAACACAACAAAAAAATGATTATCTTTCCATCTCCACTCTTCTTTGTATAGAGTCTGGATATCTCTAAAATGTATCATTAAGATCTAGGATGCACATGACATTCCTGAATAAGCAATATAGGAACGTGACTTGCTTTTAATTCTAGCCTCACTGCCAAGGTTCTCCTTCTGAAAATGTTTCTCAGCTAGATCACACTGGCTCTCCAGAATATCTAAACCCTCTTTTTAACTTAGTTTCATTTAAATTTATTTCACTTAAAGTCACTACTTTGCCAGAAGTTGGTAATCCAGCATAAATGCAATGCATAAAAATATCAATATAGTTTGTCTCTTCACATATGAAAACATCTAGCTTGATATACCTTTTTCCTACAGCTGTCCAGAGTGAAAAAGTATGAGTGTACTGATGTAAAGTAAAATGGAGCGTCAACGGTTTATGGGCTGATTTGGCCCGGTTCCGTGACTAGCGGGGCAGAGGGACCTGGGGATCCATGCCCTGGAAAAGGATAAGGGAAAAGGATGGAGAGATTGGCCTAAAACAAAACAGTGGCAATGATCTGAGGAGAAACAAACTAATTTACTAAATAAGATATTGGAAAACAAGATAACACACTATAATACTATCCCAGAGAGGGAGAGAGTTTCTGAGATTGAGAGAGAGAGTCTTCATGCTGAAAGAGAGTGTCTCCAAGCTGATATGGAGAATCTCCAATACAGTATAATTAGAATTGGAGCTAATAAATCAAATAAAATGAGAGAGTGTCTGAAAGCCGAAGGCTGTGACAAGACAGCACCCACAACAGAGACGAGCCATACAATTGGAAGAAAAAGGGACATCAGGTGACCTACAAAGGCTTTTTATCTGCTTCCCCTTAGCGGAAATGATAACAGAACAGTGAACAGTCCTCTGGGGAATGCAGTAGTTGTTCTCTTCCAGGACAGGTACCCAGAACTGGAGCATTAACTCTTTAACTCCCAGTGCGCTACATGATGTTATGATGTGGGATATTGATAACCAAAAATCATAAAACCATGACATTGATCTGTAATAATTGGTAGTATTTTAATACTTTTTAAAACCTCAAATTCCACAACAATTTCAAATCTAAATGCAGAATTCAGTGAGAAGCTGACATAGTTAACTATTGGACAGCAGCCTCAGATCAGCACTATCACATCCTGAAATATGTAAAGAATAACAAACAGATATCACAATTTTAAAGTAGAGTTCACAAAGATTTAGTACCTGATCCAGGACACTAAATAAAACAAGCATGCCAGTGGGGCACAAGTATATGAATCGTGCAGATGCCCAAATGCAAAACCAAAGAATTTATTTCTGTCCACAATCTTACCTAAAAATCTCTCTCTCTCTCTCCTTCTCTTTTCTGGTTCTCCAGTGAGCTTTATGTTCTTATTCTTCCAAAGTATTTGGAAAAGCAACTCTGTCATAGATGGGAAATAAATAAATTAAATACAATAAAATAAATCATTGCTTAAAATGTTTCAGCTCCTGAAAGTCAACCACTCTCCCTTGGACATTTGCTACGATTGCTCCTACTTCTTCCCATGGGTCAAAATGTCAGCTTCTTGCAACCCTTCCACACCTTGATTCAGTAAGAAAAACCTTATAAGAAGGATGTATTTGGGAATTCTGGCACCACACAAACTAGTCAGATTCAGCATAATCAACCTGCCCAAGGTTAAAGATTTCAGAGCACTATGTAAGGTAGATTTCTTAACATTTCTGCATGTTAAGAAATATTTTGTAGCTGTCTGTCTAGGAACCTTTCAGCACATCTTGCAGTTAACTCACAAATCAGTGGGCAGTTGGCTTGGTTGCAAGTTAGCCATCAGAGAGATACCCTATCTCCATAGAGAGCTGGCTCAGTTCTGATCAAGATTTTCAAGGTAGGGCAGAGTATCATATGAATGTAGCATTATTTCCATGTAGGTGAGCTTAAACCAAAAGGTGCTGATAGCGATGATGTAGGTCTGTGTAGAGCCAATTTGTAAGTGTTTTCCTGTAACAAAATAGCTGGATTCCTCCAGAAGATATTATGTCTGCAGTGGCACCTGTATTTATGAGCATTCTTATGAGCTAGAAGATTGTAAGAATGACGAGAAGAAATCTCAGTGCCCCTACAGGAGCCAAACAGTAGGGTATGAGTTGAATTTAAGAATCCCTGATTCTAAGCAGTGTTGCGCAAGCAGTGCTGAAGTGTGCTCCCCAGAGCATCCATTGATGCCTTTCATTCAGCCTTTCTCACTATTTATTGTTTCCCAGCCTCCATTAGCCCAGGTAATGGAAACTTAGCTACACAGACCTTAAGAAACAAAAAACAACAAAAACAAAAAACACAAAACTGCTCAATGTACATATTAGTAATCTGAGAAAGTTCAAGTCTTAACAGTGAAATGGACTGAGACTGAAGTAGCACTAACAGCAACAGAAATAAAAGCGTTTTTGTTTCTGTTACTAAGGGTACAAACATCTGCTGTTTTTAAAGACAGATAGGATTACAGGTTACTGTAAGCCTGCACTCATCGTTTACAAAAATACAACCAAATGGCGGTGATATTCAACAAAAAACTTGATTTCAAGTGGGTAAAAACTGATGTGAGGACAGAATGGATGTGTTTTCTTTTAAAAAAAAAATCATTGTGACCATTTAAGGAATTTCAGGTAAATTTCTATTTGAATTTCAAAGATTGTTTCTTTCCTGACTGGTTGCCATTTCATGAATAAATGAGATTACAGACAATTTGGAAAGCAATATTCAAAATTATACTTTGCAGTAAATTATGCATCGCAGAGGTCAAAATGATAGGTTTTGCAAAGCTCTGATTGGAATCATCCTTAATATTGTTTTACATCATTCCTCATATCATATCGCAGATTATCAAGAAGACTAATGCAATGTACAGAGTCAGTTAAAAGAAACCAGCAACAATTAACCTAAAGCCATAATGAAGTTAATCAGAAAACTGACTAGTTTGAAAACAAAGACAAGAAAACTTTGACAGTGACAGTGCATCTCTTTTGGATAATCACAACACCTGAAAAAGGAAAAAAAATGTTCCCATTTAAAAATTACACAATTTTCTTAACCTGTGTTCTGAAGAGACATTATACAGCTAAAAGTATATGCTGAAGGTAATACAGTGAGACATATTTTATAGCCATTTCACAAGACTTTTCATCAAAAGAAAATAATGTTACAAATACAACCCATTCTTGGCAATAAGGCCTTACCAGGTGTGAATACAGTTCAGAACAGACTACCCAAAACCAGTTGTCTCTGGCGTTTATGCTTACTATTCCCATATAAAAACTGATCATTCTGACACTGCCCCCTGTTGATATGAACAGCACAAATTATTGGCTTCTGTAGGCAACTCTGAGACATCTGTTTTCTTCTTTTGTAGCTATGTCCTTTTTTCTTTTCAGGATTCAGTTGCCTGGAACTAAGCCATGATCTGGTACCAATCAAACCAGTGGACTAATTTACTCCAGTAATAATTATAAAGGTTTTTTTGTATGAAGGAAAACATGAAAGGAGTTGGTTCAATATCATGCTGCATTTCAGGCAGCATCCTACTCTACTGTTACAGTGATCTTCATCTGCTAACATTTTATCATTGTCTAAGTTGTACTCCTATAAACCACTAGTTTTCTATTAACAGAGTATACATATGTGTCAAATGAACAGTTAAAATTATGACAATGTATTTCCAATGTATTTCTTGGCATTTGCAGGATCACCTTACCAGTGTCTTAATTACAAATACCATACTACAGTACTATTTATGACCAGAAGCTAAAGAATTCTTGACCATCTTATAACTTTTCTGCTTTTAACTGTTGCTTCCGCTCTTGTTTTCTGTTTCACATTTGGATTATTAAGGGATTTCCCAAGGTACTGACTTTCATGCACTGGCTATCAGTTTGCCATATTTCCTGATCCTCTCATGAATCTTGTCCAGTAACAAAAATCCAGAAGTACAAACAATACACTCAACACTTTACTGGCATACACTGACTGTACAATGAGATACTGGGATTAAAATTGGACATGACACTGCCCAAGATCCATCAATCCCAATGTAAGCCGCAAGAATTTTCATTTTGGTGGAATGCATATAAGCCAGTAATTTCACGGTCTTTCTTCTGTGTGTTTTGTTTTGTTTGCTTGTTTGTCTAAAGTGAATTGCAGAAAATGTTTAAAAAAAGAAATATGTTTCACAATAGTAAATAATGTATTTTAACTACATATATTTTATATGCAGAGCATGAGTGTTTTACATGGTTTCAATGATCCACGCTGTAACAGCTTAAACTAAGACAATCACATGGGCTTAATAAAGTCAGTGGTAATAAAAAAGAAAAGCTTTACTTTAAGAGGAAAATATTTATATTAGAAGCAATAATTATATCGTATTTTTCATCCCCAGAAGTGTTTTTTAAGTGTCATCTGGTGGTTTGCTAGAAAGACTGAGAGCCAGAAATGAATTTCTTCTTCCCACTGCCACCAACTTGCTGTGTGGCCTTGGACCAATCACTTCTTGTCAGATTCTCAGCAATGCCAGGCACCCATCCCAGTACCGCTGAAAAATCAGACCATTAGTTTCCTTGGGTCTCATTTTCTCCATCTGTTAAATGGGCTTAGTTACTCCATTTTGCAGGGCTGTCAGGAGCATTAATCAGTATTTGTAGGATGTCTGGAGATTCTCAGATAAGAGAGTGCTACAACAATCTATTTATTGCACTCTCCTTCCCATGCCAAAGAACAGGAGTCACTCCCTGAGGTGGAGTAGAGCTGCCCTTAAAGTGTAAAAAATAGGAAGTGGGATAAAAGTGAAGGAACAGTGTTTCTCAGTTCTTATTAGCAATAAGTATGCTCTACCAGCCGTATTGCAATAGCTCCTGCAATAGTCACTGTCCAGCATGGACTCTTCCAAGAATCTCTGCTCCACAGGTACATCAGAATAGGAAGAGGACTACATAAGGAAGCTAAATGCAAACTAATTAAAACACTAATTGCACATAAGGGCTGCTGGAATGCACTGGATCAATTTTCATTGTCATAGTTATAGCAGAGCCAGAGAACTTCAAAGGCTTTATACCACATTCTGCAAGACATACAAGAATTAGGTTCCAAAACAACTTCTAAATATTCTTTCTATTCCCCTGAAGAGTTTGGTATTCAGTTACAGTCAGCTAAGCCAAATCCTTATTCTGTATGGAAACATACTTTCTAGAATCTGTCTTCTCCCACTCCTCCTCCAGGTATAGAAAGGGTTCCAACTTGTTTAAGGCAGTTCAAACTACTTTCAACCACTAACTTTTCCAAGTTTTAATGGTATCCTGGCATGCATTAAAAAGACAGTAGCCAGCAGGTTGAGGGAGGTGATCCTCTCCCTCTACTCTGCTCTGGTGAGGCCACATTTAGAATACTGTGTCCAGTTCTGGGCTCCCCAGTTCAAAAAAGACAGGGATCTCCTAGAAAGAGTGCAGCAGAGGGCCACAGTGATGATAAAGGGCCTGGAGCAACTCCCCTATGAGGAAAGGGTGAGTAACATGGGTCAATTCCACTTGAGAGAAGAAGACTGAGGGTGGATCTGATTCACGTTTATAAATACTAAAGGGAGGTGGGGGGCAAATGGATGAGGCTCTTCTCAGCAGTGTGTAGTGACAGGACAAGGAGCAATGGCCTAAAACTTGAACATGTTCCATACAAACATGCAGAAGCATAAACTTCTTTACAGTAAGGGTAACAGAGCACTGGAACAGGTTGCCCAGAGAGGTTGTGGAGTGTCCTTTAAAAGTATTTCTTAAAGACAGAGCATATAGTTTAATGTATATTCAATGATATATTTTCTGTGAACAGGTTCAATCTTTGAGAGATGCCACATACTATCACTTCCAATAGCGATCAATAAATGGTCATTTACAAAGGATCATTTTGACAGGATCACCTTAGAATATCCTTGTATTTGCTTTCAAGATCAGCTACAACTTTGTACACAATCTGGCTGACTAGCGGACAGTAGCTTTAGAAAAAGATTGATTTCTCTTCCATAACTCAGCTTTCTTGGAAACCTTGCCTAAAGAATAAAGATTAACTGTGATGTCAATATTCTTTAAAGTATATTTTCACTGACAAACATTTTGATGATGCAGTCTGAAATCCCAGAGAAAAAAATTACCTGCACACTTGAAATCTCAATGTGATCTTAAACCTCAGTTCACTCGCAAATGATGATAACATTCGCTTCAAGGCATTTCCTGTTTCCATGGGATGATTATTCTTCCTTTAACAGTGCTCAGAGCATGATGGCAAAATTTGGTCAACACTTCCTCATCTGAGTGTTGTATACTTTCCAGAGCAGTGCATCAATTCAGCGTGTGATTATTGGGTTGCAGGTTTTTTTCTGTTTTATTGTTGTTGTTTTCAAGAAGTTCAACTACCAGCTTACTCCTCTCTCTGTTTATTGAGTTTTGCAGTTCTGAGAATACAACCTCACACTGCACCTCCTGGTGAAGAATGAGACCATCTTGTTTGAAAATAGTAGGAAGACTGACTTCTTGCCCATAATGTGGAATTTACTCTTTCATAAAATCAATCTCAATTTGTTCCTTCCTGCTCTAAGGATACAGGTGAAGGGCTGGCTTCTTTTTTCACTCCAGTGTTACCCCACCGGCTGCAGTGGAATTACACACAATTGATGCTAGCTCAAGAAAAAAGAGAATAAAGCCCCACTCCTGATCACAAAGATGTTCAAAAATTGTACTTCCTTGTAGCCCTTTGAGACATAATTCAGTTGGCAGGTTAACATCAGAAAAGTGATATTTAAACTTATTTTTTTGAACAACTCAATGCCCAGGTGGGAGGTGCAAGGCTATGATCAATATAGTAACCATACAACAGATGAGTTTCAAGCACTGCCCATTAGGCTTTATGGATTGCTTTAAAGTGAGATTTAAAAACATAACAAGGAAAGCAATTAAAAGACCCACACTACCATTTTAGCTTTGACAATCCATTATATGATCCTCATTTTGGAGAGCTAGGGGAGAATAAAAACCTAGCCTTTTAGACCTTGGAAACAGGTGAGTGCATTAGACAGCTGGGCCCATGAATGTCATACTGTCCCTCCATTTTTGCTAATGGCTGTGCTCAGCCTCAAATAGCAGCAGGGAACTGAATTTATCTCCAAAGAATACAAATTCAGGCTTTTGCTGACACTGACAAACAGAGCAGAGAAAGACAGACACTCACAGGCAGCTACTCAACACAGTTGTTTCACACCCTGCTCAACAGCTTTGATTTTCAAAATATGACACTTCAGTGAAGAATATATATATAATATATATATATATATA
>JACDJE010000659.1:162197-218511 GCA_016647715.1 Pavo muticus | reverse complement strand
GGCAGTAAACGGAACCAGAACATTAACTCTTTAACTCCTACTGGTTCACATGATGTTCTGATGTGGAATACTGATCACAAAAGAAAAATCACCAAACCACAACAAAGTCTCTTACCTATTCAGCTCTGCCAGTGCTTGTTTGATCTAGAACCACACTATACATGAGATTTAGAAGGTATTTCACCTCAATACCAAGCTGTATCTCAAAGATGGGCATAGCCCTGGCATAAAATGGGTACTGTGATAACATGGCATGAATGGGAATAGCCAAGGAGCTCCAAATTGCTTTAATTTAGTCTTGATTCTTCTCCAGAGCATGTGTAGCTTTATGCATTGCATATGTATATACATATTCATGCATACATATTTACAGATGGATGCTAGATATGTTAAAATGTGTAATCAGTCCTGATGAATTTGAACTATACTGTAAAAATGTACAAAATATTTATAATCCTTAGGAAATGAGTGACAATCTTAATACTTTAGGTATTACAGGCTACATATTAGGCTACGCATTCAGATTATTTAATTATTTGAACCTCTCTTCAAATACCCGAAAGGTGCTTACAGCGAGAACGGGATTGGTCTCTTCTCACTGGTGACAGGTGACAAAATAAGGGGAAATGGCCTCAAGTTGCACCAGGGGAAGTTTAGGTTGGATATCAGGAAGAACTTCTTTACAGGAAGGGTTATTAAGCACTGGAATAGGCTCCCCTGGGAGGTGGTTGAGTCACCATCCCTGGATGTGTTTAAAAACCGTGTGGTGCTCAGGGACATGATTTGGCGGAGGGCTGTTAGAGTAGCATGGTTAGGGTGCAGTTGGACTTGATAATCTTCAAGGTGTTTTCCAACCTGAGCAATTCTATGATTCTCTGATTCTATGTACATTACTTGCTGGAATAAAATTTCTGTAAAAAAATGATTTTTTCCTCTTCCAAGCATTGGGATTTTAAAAATGCACCGTGCATTACTGATGTACTGCTGAGAAAATGATGGGCTTTTCTGAAGTAGAATAAAGAGTAATCTGGCACATTTTGCTGTTTCTCTTGAATACTGATTGTATACTGACACTGATGCTGTCAGTGTACCATTGAGTGTACTGATTTTATATTGATGCTGATGGTATCAGCATCTGTACAGTTTCTGCACATGACAGTATCAAGTCCCTCATCCACACAGTCCAACCAGAACTGCTCAAGGTAATTCTCATGCGAACAGCAGGCAGCAAAGCATAACTCTGAGTTTACAGGAACAAATTTTTTTTTTTGCTAAAATTTGCTTAGATACAAAATTAAACGAGTTTCCTAGCTGTCTGCATCACTTCATTTCATTTGCCAGCAAACAGAGCAGGATGACTTTGGGAGATGTCTGCACAGGAAAAAAAAAAACAAAAACATGACATTTTAGGCAATTATTAGTATCTATTCTCAGGAAATCATTAGGCCTTGTAAATTGGCTTGCTCACATTGGAAAACTGATTGTAAGAATCAAATCTATTAAATCTGCCAGATATCAGCGACAATTACATACTTGCTTTTTTTTTTTCAAAGTAAGTGATACATTTCAGATATTAAATACTCAGAAATGGCTTTTTTCAAGCACTCTACAGATCACTGTATTTAATTGCCAAAGGATACACTTTTTTTTGCATGGAATCTTTTAGTGCCCAATTTATGAACACAAAAATGGTTAAGTAGTAAATATAATATTACTGTATGAATTAGTTCTTCAACATTCAGCCAGTGAAAGTATTCAGCTTCTTGAAATTATCATCTGTTCTTCTATTATATAGCTTGAAAAAAACACTCCATTAAAAGTAGAAACACATAATTTAACTTCTGTTGTCTTTGTGTCATTCTTTGTCAGGCTACATATATATAAATAGGAACTTTTAAGTTAGGTCTGTGTGGAGCTTACATAAAGTCTAAAGCTGGATTATACTAAGAACTTCATTTTTATTTCCTTCAAGTCTCATCTCCTGTAACTTTGAGTGTTCCCAGTTCCATCTGTAGCAAAACCCTGGCAGTTGCCAGTTGTGCTCTATTTGGGCAAAGTGAGGAGATTGATAATCAAAGAGATGCCTTACCACTGAACAGTGTTTCTGTACTTCAGTAGAGATTTCTCTGATTAGCTGGAAAACAATTGACACATTTCATGAGTATAGAGCCCTTTCTGTTCCTTTTTAAAAGGGTTTTAAATCTGAAAGTATGAATTCTCATCTCTGTAGTGACAAAGCTCTTCTGTACTTAAAATTACATAAGGGAATGCAAAGAAGTGATGAGGATATGGTGCTTTGAGAAGCACGACTTCTTGACATAATGAAAAAGACAGAAGGCTGAAAATGAGGGTAAGATTAATCCTAGGGAACAGGTATCACTGGGAAAGCAGATACTCCTTAAAAACGTAAACGGCATCAACGTTGTTTTAACAGAATTCAAATGCTGAACAAAGCACTGTGATACTTGAGAAAAATCGTTCCCTTAGTTACAGTGCTGGATAGCAATATTTATCTGTAACATCCACTTGCAAATAAATTGTGCTTGGCCGAGAAAGTGAAAGCTAGAATAAGTAAGTGGCATTTTCTCCAACAGCATCTGCTTCACAGCAGTAACTTACAGTCGCCATGGCTGGAGCGCAAAAATTTCACTTTACTCAAAACATTCAACGTCAGTCCAAACAAAACCTACCACACGAGTTTCATTTGCATTTTAAATCCACCTTTCTTAATTTTGGTTGTTACAGGAACTTCAGCAGTTTTGCTTTATCAAACTGTGATGTAGAGAAACGCTTCCGCAGACCACTTGGTGGCAACAAAGCAGTTCAGATACTAAAGGAGTTTTGAAGAATGTTTTGCGTTTATCAAAGTCTACCTTTTCAAATAATTAAATAATCTGCACTAACAAGGAAATACTTTAAAAAATCTGGATCAAAGGATTTGTCTTGAGGTCATGTCATCAGATTTCTTAGTCTATTGTTTCTACTGAGAAACAAAGACAGGTGAAAAAGAATATCAGAAAAGCTGCTTCAAAGCCACCTACTACAAGGCTCTGTTCTTGACCGAGCAGTGGGGCTTTTATCTAAATGGGAGAAGCGCACCCATTTCCTGCCATGACAGCAGGAAGATGGAGATGGTTGAGCAGCTGGCAGGCCACAGCAAGGAGAAATACAGATTAACTCATCCACTTTGGTCCCACTCTGCACTTCGCTCTGTGGGCACAGCTGCTGTTTTCCGAATTAGGTGGGACTGCCATGGGAAGAGGCTGTGGCACAGGTGTGTCTGATGGCAGCACTTAGTGCAGAGAAATGAAGAGGAAGCTACCAAGGAGAGAGAGTCTATCCATCTAATTTATGACCTCTCTGGGCATGAGAAACTAAAAAGAAAAGTGCAGTGTCCCTGAAGTAAAACTTCCATTTGTCTCTTGTTTCAAATCTATACCCAAACTGCATTAGAGCAACCTCCAAATTGGTGTACTGACACATACATCAGGAGGGAAGAAAATGCATCTCTTCTTGAGCCTTATATAGATACAATCCATATCAAATGCAAATTTGGCTATGTTTATAGATGAATTTATTACGTGACTAGTGACAACCAAGGTCAGACAAAAATAGTACTACTCAAGTGGAAGATAGATGACAAGCCCAATTTGAAATATTCTTTTTCTCACAAAAATAACCAAAACACATTTATTCTTCTAAACTGCTTTTCTGTTATACTGCTTTGCAAAGCTGAATGCTTTTACACACTCAGTTAAGCCCCCCTTAACTACATGTGCTATGCAGATACACTTGTACAACCTTCTCCACAATGCAGCTGTGCTCGACGCATTTCAAGGGTCTTCAAAAACAATAGTATTTTTTAGCCCATTGTTTATTCTGCTATATGTTTTTTTAATAAACTGTGCTTCAGGGATACAAAAGGACTCAAGAAGTTCCTAAAGCTAATATGCTAGAAATCTCACTGAGGTGGAACATTCACTCGGTTGACCAGGTGCTAATGGTGCATACTAAAAATCCCGAAGAGGCCCAGGAACTGTAGTCTTGTATCCCCCTGGCCTTCCTTCAGTGTGGCTGCTGTCCTTTCTTCACACTGTGTAAATCAACCTTGAAGACAGAGTCTCTGCAATTTTTGTATTCCTATGAAAGCCTCTTTAGCCAACTCTTCTAATTTTTCAAATTAGCTTTAGCATTTCCATAAATAATATAAAGACACTGATTTAATCATCAACAAGCAAAAGAGCATAAAAATAGTAGAAATTCTGCAGTGATTATTAAAAATTATTGGTGTAGAATTAATAAAAAATTATCTAGTTAAAAACGGCATTGTTCTGGAAATACAACAGTAGTAGACTTTTCAGGTATAAGCATGTAAGACAAGGATAACCTTCTTCCAATAACTAAGCCATAGAAGCTGTCATTCACTTTAATTCGTTTAAAATAGAGAAACCCACTGGGATCAGCTGACCTCAGAGCTGGAGGGCCAGCATCAGTGCAGCTCCTGGGTTGGCTCTGGTGCTCCTGGAGGCAGCTGGGACCAGGCCAGCTCCCCAGTTCAATGTACCATCTTCTAGGAGCAGCAGCCTACCTGTCAACCCACATCTGAATATCAACAGGGAGAGAGAGTCAACATTTTGAGTGACAGAGCTTTTATAGTTGATATTTATCCTCTGACTTTGGTATACACTGAACTCTCTAAAAGGAACATGAGCATTTACAAAGGCTCCAGTCTGCAAACTTAGATAAGTGCACATTAAAAGAAAGAGCGCTGTAGAGTGAAACATGATACAGAAAACAGTTCTTCCTTGGGGAGCAGCTGGGAAAAGAGGAACCACGTGTGCCTGCCAGTGGTTGTACCAAATGATGCCCTTCTGCTGCTCAAATGTAGTTCTGATAAGGGCAGCAAAATGAGCAGAACAGGATAGAATAGAGCATGCTTACCATCACAAACAGCATTTTTTCCCCACAAAATTGAAAGAAGAAATAATTAAGGGACAAAACCCTATTATTCTTCCTTCTCTAAGCTGCAAAGTAATTTCCTTCCACATTTTTTTTCCACATGAATTTGCCATTCCTAGATGCAGAACATCTGAGATTCAAAAAGAATTTAATAAACATACTGCTTTTGCCTCTGCAGTGGGGCTAAGAACTGAAGTTTCCTGTATCCTGATAAGTTCTCGAACAGCCGAAAGGCTGACACCATGAAGATGCTGGTACTACTGATGCCTAATAGAGCCTTGCATTCTTCCTTTAGTCACCAGAATATCCTACCCTACCTAGAGCTGTAGCACTTGGCACATTTCTCGGACCTGAATGAGTCTTGCAGGAATTTCCAGGGATGCTCTTTGGAATACAAAGTTTGAATTTTTTACTTCGAGTGGTCCTTCAAGTGTGTGTGTTAGTATGTAAGGAGCTTTGTTTCTCCACTCAGCAGCAAGTCTCCCACCAATGCCTAAGTCTGTACTTCTTGCCTTGAGTTTGCTGGAAGTTAATGGTTTAGGCATAGTCAGTTACCACAGCTGGGCTGACACATGGTAATTCTCAAAACTAAATTAAGTTGATCACATGTTTGAGTATGGAGGATTGTCCTACTTGAAGATGTTACTTCTCTGATGTGAGGTTTATCATTGTGCAGTGTGATAACAAGTAGATGTCAGTAGACAGCAGTGGAGATTCTCCATGGTTAGCTCATGTGGTAGGTAGATAGAAAGGTAAGGAAAATGTTAAAGGTGATGAAGAAGGAAATATTTATGCTAAATAAATTGGGCCAGTTGAGGTCCAATTTGAACCTATCTCTGCTTTCCTTCTCTCTGATATCATTCTAACTCATCTATTTTCCAATTTCTCTAACCACAGAAGAGCCTGCACCTTACAGATATCTCTCTGTTTCAAGCAATTTATTAGTAAAGACTTTATTAGAGTGTCTTTTTTTTTTTAATTTACACAACCAGCTCATATAAGTTGTCTCTCATTTCATCACTAAAAAAAAAAGAGAAATTAAAAAAGAAGTTCTTACATGTTGCTAGTCACCAAATTAGCAAGGCACTTTGAACCATTTCAGTGAAGTAGACAGACCATTCTAGGTATATAAAATAGCTGTCATCCTGCTATGAGTATGCATGGCACACTGGGTTTTGGATGTCTTTATTTTGGCTGTTACTATCTTTCAACTAAAATGCCACCCAGTAAACTTACTCAGAGCTGCTGCTGGTGGCAAATATAGCATTCAGACAGTGAAAAAGTCTTATATTTGTTGCTGCTGTCCCTTCATTTCATTTAGATGAAATTTCTATTAGATGGTACCAACATGAAATAGTAGGTCTGTAATTGCACTCTATGCTCAAAGAATTCCTGAGGTAAAGATATTCATAGCAGATCAATAGTTTCCATTTTCTTCCCAAATGTAATGACCTACCTAAATGTTTCTGTCCTTATATTTTCTTGGTGTTGCAGAAATAAGAATGTATTTCACTCTTTCTGCGGCTCTGCTCTATATTCAAACTGAGTAAATTAAAATTTTAAACCCCTAGTTCCCAATCTCCCTCTCTCAGAAATTCATCTAATTCTCACATACTCGTAAAACAGCAGATGTTAGAACTGCAGCTAACATGAGGGTGGCACGTTTAGGAGCAACCAGAGTCTGCTTCGGATCCAGAATGTTTATACAGACTAATTACATAGAAAAGTGCATCAGATAGGATATTAATCTAGTTTCAGATGTCAGCATCCCCAGACTATAGGTAAAATATGATCACTTTAGGAAATATCGCAAAAGAAAAAAAAACATCAGCAAAAAGATAATGTAATTTACTCTCATGAGACTCATTTATATTTGTATTAAGGGCTGTTGCTAGGATCACTGACAGACCAAAGTTTGCATGGCCCTGGGCTTTTCCTGCACAGCCCTTGCTCTGTTTCACAATTTAGTCAATTGGTTACATTGCATTGCATAAAAAGGCAAAACAGAGGCAGAGAGGAAAAGTCAAGCCTGATCAGTGCATTGCAAAACACACTTTGTCATTTTGTCACTCTGGTTAGCAGCAGAGGTGAAGAGGTGAAAACAAAGGGCTGTTTGTCGCCAATTTTCAAAGGAAAGAAATCTTGTCAGAGAATAGAGACTTGTATGAGCCGTGCTCTGAAGAAAGCAAATGAGATGTATTGTTTGGAATGGATTTACAACTGCAGATATCATGTTTAGAAGTGAATTGGGAAACGGGGGTTGGTACAGAGGGTGGTTCCAAAATGTTGCAATAGAAACTGGAACAGAGGCTGAAATGGGTGTAAAGGGCGGCCTGTTCACCGCTCTGGGAGTCTTTGTGAGCATTGTTTAGAGTAAGGGTATCTGCATGCACTTTCAAGGTATGGTATTAAAATTTTGTCGTGTAATTATTTTCTAATTAAAAAAAAGTTAAATGGATTTTCAATATCAAGCAATTTCAAGCAGAGATCGAATGTGAAAGTCACGTAACAGTGAACATGGTTGCCTGGTTAGAACTTGCCTGCCATCAGGCAGGCAATGTACTGTAACATATGGCAAACTCACAGAAAGTCTGTCTGTACTCTGGTACAACTTTCCGAGTGTAAATCCTTCACTGTGAGGGGATCGTTCTTAAGCTGATAACCTGATGATGTGGCTCTTTGCCGCACCATCTCATGCTCCTTTTCTTAGGGCTTTCAACTTGTGGGTGAGTCAAAATCATTCATTTTTATAAGGTTTTAAGGGAATTACATGTTTGTTCTCCTAACTCGTTCATTCTACTTTCACCAAGCATTACTCAAAAGCTGCAGATTCCGCAGTAGGTCACGTTCACCAGTTTCACGTGTTTTTATTGAGGGTCAGGAACTGTCACTGAGTAATATGATGCTGTTTGCAAATACATAGTCCAAGGGCAGGGCAGGACCTGTCAGCAGATGCAGAATCCAGGAGCTCTGTACAGAGCTGTGAGAGGAGCAAGTTGGTGGCATCTGTGGGGACAAGCAGGAGACAAGGAGCCAGTGAGCCAGAGAATCTTCATCAGGATGTAGTTTGGCTTGAAGATGTGGCTAGCTAACTGTTCAGAGACTCAAAATATTTTACAAATATAAGCAACAACTGGATTCTCACAATCTCTGGTAAGAGAAATTCTGCCTATTTTTTTGTTTCTAGAAGGCTTTTTGTTTCTGTCAAAACTAAGATGGCAAACATTGAACCTATTGTTTGAGAAAACAAAACCTGCAGTAGAAACAGGAGCTTCTTCGAGGTTTGTAATAGAGCAGTATTACTGTCCTGGCTTGGTCCAGAGTGATCTGTTTACATCTGCTGACCAGTGGTTCAGTTTTGCTTCCTAACCTCATGCTGTTGCACCTCCCAAAGGCATCTTAGACATTTGACCTCAGGCTTTTGTTTCAGTGACTACATACTTACAGCATTTCCAGTGCTAAGTAATGTCAGAGTCCTGCCAAGGATCTATCTTGGAACATTTTTTTTCTGTGGTTATACACTTTCATCCGGAAGTATTATGCATTCAGTGGTGTCTGGTATCATCCAGAGATACCTGATGGGGATTTCAGACCTCATGAGCTCTTATTTGTACGCTTGCATATGCCAGAAACTATTCCCTAATGGCCTTTCTGGTGTCTCTGGATTGCCTTCCTTTCTGGGGTAAAACTTGCAGTGAGTTTGGGGTTTTGATGCTTCTTTGGGCTGATCAGTTGGTTTATGCACTACAGGTGGCTTCTTTCATGTAGTTGGTTGGATATTTCCTTTCACAGGGAGAAGGTTTTTTGCAAAGAGAAGCAAATTTTGACAGTGGTGTTTGTTGACAGTCCAGATACACTGACCCACTTGAAAATCAACTAAGTAAACAGAAATTGCAGACCTCTGCCTCTGTCCCACACACATACTGCTTTGCCCGTAATTTTCTCATCTGCTTGCTGCACCCGATGCCCTGTACTGTCATATGGCAATGGAAATGCCTGAGGTCATAGTGGAAGGAAATTCAATCCTTAGAAGATTAGTTCAATTACTTTGCCCCTGAAAACCAGCTGAAGGTGGTGGAAGAATGTGGGGAGGAGCAGGCTAAGAGTGAGTAGCGTCCAGCTGAACCCAAGCAAAGCTGCAAAAACTGTGTGTTATGCTCCCCTTGGCTCAGGGGCAACGCCAGGCCCTGCATGTGTTCCCAGGGGTGATCAGGAAGGTGTCTGGTCCTTCCTAGGGCTGAGCTGTGCGCTTCTGACCTCTCCTTAGCAACCCTCATCAGCAGCCAGTGCTGTGAGCAGCACTAATATATTCTTCAAGGGGTTGTTTCAAGTATACTTTTTAATGTAGCTCTTTCAGATGTCTCTCAGATCTTACAGAAGAGGAGAAGTTTTCTATTTTGAAAGAGCTCCATCTCTTCTGCTCCATTACTGCAGCTGTTAACATTATTCACTATGAACAATTAATTGACAGTTTAAAACTTTTCTCTGTTCACAAATTGCCCCTGATTATGCGTTATACCAACACATTCATTACAACGCTTAGACCAGTCATATTTATGATTCTCTTTGATCCCTGGATTGTTCATAAATTGATCACGGTGAGTATTCAAGTACTTAATCAAAGATGAATTTAATCAAAGCACTTCTGCTTTGTGGTTAATCATTGAAAAAGTGACTTAATATTGCCCTAACTCTGAAGGTATGACTGAAAGTATTTCATCCTCCAAAGCGACTTCCCTCTTCTGGCTGGATCTCATGCATCAGAACTGAAAGAAAAGATAATGTTTTTGACATGGGTAGAGCTTTAATATCTGAAGCTGTAGATACTGTTACAAAAACCTGTTGTTAAAAAACATCTTACTTCTCCTTCAACAAAAGATGAATGACAGAATAATTCCTTGATGATAGTAGTCAGGAGTAAAAGCCTGAAATTAGCTTTCTTAAAATATTTATATGCACCACATTTTCAACTGTTGGAGCATATATAAGCAATGAATAATAAGAGGGCATATATGGGCTAATCAGATTCTTGTTCAGTGGCAGTCTACCGACCTATGTTTTCAGTATTTGATCAGTTCTGCTTAACTTGGTCTGGGTGACTCCTTGTATATTGAAATCCCTGCCAGAGTGATGACTAAATAAATGGGAGCTAAAAGGAGGTCAGTAACTGATGTCAAAACATGTAAAGAAGCACCAGCAAGCTTGAAGACCAGCCAAATCTTGCATGTTGATCAGTGAATCGATTTCTCCAGCCTCCTTCACACAGTGCCAGCCCAAAACACAATGCCTGACTACCTCCCATCCTGTTTACACTGCAGGGACATGGAGACCTGGCAGAGTCCCACGTATCAGGACACCAAATGAGAGGTTCTGGGCCATGCCTGGAGGTATGACCCCAGCAGAAGAGTTTGTGTTCATCTACTACACAGACGTACAATTACCTTTTCTCTGTTACCAGTGTATAAGCTATTATCACAGATGGACCATCCTAACAGCTTTGGGCTAGAGTAGACACTGATGGGACTTAAAGAAAGTTGAGTGGTGAGCACAGGTCTGTCTTTCAGACTTGGGGAGAACTGTGAAGTGTAATATGGCTCTAAGTCATGGTCTTACAACACATACTTATATCTATATAGGAGATACTGAGGGTGAACTATTTTATGGTTAAGTAATTGGTTGGATACTCACAGCCGGAGGATTCTGATCAGTGGCTCTGTGTCCAGGTGAAGGTCATCTATGAGTGGTGTCCCCTAGGAATCCATCTGGGAACAGGCATTCTTTAACATCTTTCTCAATGATATAGAATCATAGAAACAGAATCATTTGAGTTGGAAGTGACCCTAAAAGGCCATCTAGTCCAACTCCCCTGCAATGAACAGGGACACCTATAGCTCACTAGATTGCTCAGAGCCCCATTTGGCCTGACCTTGAGTGTCTCCAGGGACAGGGCATCCACCACCTCTCTGGGCAAACTGTTACAGTGCCTCACCAGACTTATTGTAAAAAGCTTCTTCCTTATATCCAATATAAATCTCCCTTCTTTTAGTTTGAAACCATTTCCCCTTGTCCTATCACAACAAACCCTGTTAAAGAGTCAGTGTTAGTAGACAGTGGGATTAACAACTACCTGAAGGGAGGTTGTGGTGTGCTGTGGGTTGGCCTCTTCTCCCATGTAACTGGCAATAAGACTAGAGGGAATGGCCTCAAGTAGCACTGGGGAGATTCAGATTGGACATTAGGGAAAAACTTCTCTGAAAGTGTGGTTAGGCACTGGAGTAGGCTGCCTGGAGAGGTGGTGGGGCTGCTGTCCCTTGGGAGTGTTCAAGAAACATTTAGATGTTGTACTGAAGGACGTGGTTTAGTGGGAAATATTGGTGATAGGTGAATGGTTGGACTGGATGATCTTGGAGGTCTTTTCCAACTTTGGTAATTCTGTGATTCTATGATTAATTGAACCCTCAGTAAATTTGCAGATGACACCTGATTAGTGCATTTGATACAATAGAAGGAAAGGCTGCCATCTAAAGGCACCTGGACAAGCTTGTGAAGTAGGCCCATAGGATCCTAATGAGGTTCAATAAGATCAAGTTCAAGGTACTGCAGTTGGGTTGTGGCAATCCCAGATGTGTCTACAGCCTGGGAGAAGGACTCCTTGAAAGCAGCCCTGTGATAAAGGACTTTGGGGTTCTGGTGGAAGAAAAGCTGGTCACAAGCCAGCAGTGTGCACCTGCAGCCCGATAGCCAACTGTATCTGGGTCTGCATCAAAATACGAGTGGCCAGCAGGGCAAGGGAGGTGATTGCCCCCCTCTACTCTGCAGTTGTGAAGCCCCATCTGCAGAACTGTCTCCAGGCCTGTGGCTCCCAGAACAGGAAAAATGTGGAGCTTTTGAAGCAAGTACAAAGGAGGGCTTTGAGGATGGTTAGAGGGTTGGAGCACCTTTCCTACAAAGTGAGGCTGAGGGAGCTGGACTTGTTCAGCCTGGAGAAGAAAAAGCTTTGGGGAGATCTCCCTGTGGCCTTCCAGTACTTATAGGGAGCTTTTAAGCAGAAGGGAGACTGATGTTTTATACACTCTGATAATGATAGGATGAGAGGAACTGCTTTAAACTAGAAGAGAAGAGATTTGGGTTAGATGTTAGGAGGAAATTTTTCATTCAGAGAGGTGGTATGTTGCTGGAACAGGTTGCCTAGAGAAGCTTTGGATGTCCCATCCCTGGAGGTGCTCAAGGCCAGGTTGGGATGGGGCCCTGGGCAGCCTGAGCTGTTGGTGGGAAGTGGATGATCTTAAAAGTTCGTTCCAACCCAAGCCATTCTATGATTCTATGATACTCATATGATTTGAAGCAGACTTGCTAGAAGGGTTTGCACTGGCCAACATTTAGGTACTTTACCCAAATACCATAGAGACATTTGCAAAGCAGCTAGCTAAAGTACATATGGGCTTAAACTTAAAGAAATAAAGCTGTCATATATATTTATTAAATATTTTTAGAATTTGCACTTCTGAAATGCTAGAGGATGGCTTCATAATTAAGGTGACTCTTTCACATTTACTTCATTTCCTAAAATGACCCCAAACTGAGATAGAAATAATTCATGGAACCTGCAAGTTAACACTGGAAGGCAAAACCCTTGAATATCAAAATCCTAACAAAACCAGGGCTTTTTCATGCAGATTACTTCACAAAGAATTGCTGTCTTCAGAAGAGTAAAACACCTCAGCATACCTTTTGTCCCTGAGATGTAGAATAAGAACCCAAGTAATGAGAGAGGAGTGAGATATAAAGAAAAGCCTTTTATTTATTAATTGAACCAAGAGATTTTTTTTCCCCAAACTTCCCTGATGTTAAGCAGTTATGAGTCATGTGCAGATGGTTCAGCAATGACACATTTACAGCTGCATCCATCTCTCACATCAAGGTGTCTCCACTTGTATTTCCTACTTAGCCACCACCAGCAGCCAGAACTGTGTGGGAGGGTATCCCACACAGATGCCTGAGACAGAAATAGAGAGAAAAACAGACTAGACCAATTTATGGCAATACAGTGCTAGAGCCTGAACCATTATTGCCATATCCCTCCTGCCGTGACTTTGAATTACTAACAGATTTCTGACACACAGGTTTTACAGTGCCTTGTGCACACCAGCTGCAAACGTCTTTAACTAGCACTGTTTCTGTTGCCCATCTCCTTGGACAGAAGCTTTGCACATGCACTCAAATCCAGGAGCACAAAGCCCTGATGCAGTTTAGGCACTGTTGCTTTGATCAATGGATCCAAGTAGAAGTCAAGAAGGTAATAGTATTAGAAACATAATTCACACTCCTTTAAGTTTGGCTGGAAGTACAGTGCCTGCTCAAGTGGGATCTGTGGGCACCTAATGTGTTTTTTTGCCCTAACAGTTACCTGGCTTGCACAAGTGCAGACTGTCAGATTCATGAGAGCTGTGAGTGGGAGCTACTTAGACAGAAGGTGCAGAACAGGAACGCAATAAAAAGGCTTTCCCAGAAGAGTGTGGAGTTTTTGTATTATTTAAATCTCTCCCAAATAATGGCCACTGGTACATGTCAGACACAGCAAGAGAAAACTACTGCTAATTTTAAATTTGTTACATAACTAAATATTTAGCAGCTTCTTCCTGATAGACTAAGCGATTTTATTATTTGCAAGAAAAAATACAAAACGGTATTTGTCATTTCACTTGCCACCTTCTAGAGCTGATTGTACCTCCAGAGTTCACAAGGAGGGCTATGGTCACACTGAGAGAACTCCTATGGAACCTCACAGGAGGCTCAGAATAAGGAACCAGAATAAGTGACCCAGAAGAAAGGGGAACAAAATCAGAACTATGAAGTGATCATTCCATTTAATTTTAAGAGCTACATTTGGTCCTACAAATTTCTTGCTTTGTTCATCTGTACCCTTTCACTTTTCCTAAATATAGATTGTAGACAAGTTATCCATCACTTGCATTGATTTGCTTCTCCTGAAAGGGCTCCTATAGAGTATCAGCTTCCTCCCTAAGCAGCTTTCCCCAAGATAATAAGTAGGAGCTGCTGGGTGATTTATCTTCCTCTTTCTTCTCTTGATGTTCCCTTTGCAGTAGCACTTTCCCCTCTCTTCTGTCTCATCTCGCAAGGCATGAGGGCTTGCTGCTTAAGGAGAGGCAGTTTCCTATGGCAAGCATAGGAATCTCTAGCAGTTCACTGGGAACAGATTACTCACTGGTAGAGACAAGTGCAGTTCTCAAATACAGAAACTACTTAAGAGCTTGAAGAAAGAACTTCAAAAACATAATTCAAAGTGTCAAACTAGATAACCATCTATTATTTAAGTCAGTTAAAATATGGGAATTTAACACTAACAACAGAAAAGAAAGGATGTCTTTAAGTATTTCCAAACTGATTCCCTTTCTCCTATTTTTGTCCATTGATCTATATTTATCTGTAATACAGGACATTCATTCTTTCCTTTGGTTATTTAAGAAGGACAAATAGACTTCCACCTTGATAATGTATCAACTAAAGCAGAGCAATACATCATCTTCTATGAAAGGGCAAATAGAATACTTGAAAATTTAACAAATCAATACCAATGATCAAAATTCTGCTTTTTGGCAGTAGGACAGAAAGACCTCTTGCAGTATGAAGAGGCATGTACTGTATTTCACACTTCATTTCTATTTCACGCTTTATTTCTTTTCACTGGCCTTATTGAGTACAGTTCAAGGCATACAAGTGGACTGAACATCTACATAGAAAGGGTAAATGATAGGGGATCTAAACAGTGTGGGTAAATGAAGCCTTGTGGACTAGACTCTTCTATTGCAAGAATGCATCTAAACTGTCTAGCCATCATGCAACATCACGTATGTACTAAGTACTATGATTACATCCATTTAAATTTAGTACATTTGGAAATAGATATGTAGTTAGCTAGACCATCAACCCATTTGTCATCTTGAATAGGACATTATGAATCATTTTCCCATTTGGCTTTAAGAAATACAATCCCTGTTACACAGACACCGTGTGACAAATATATTTCAGAGAATAGTTTGAAAAATAGAGAAGGATGGACCAACTTTCTTTCTCTTTCAGTTAGAAAAGAATATTAATTGTCCTTTTGCTATCTCATCTTTATTTTTAATTTAAGAATCCCAAGTAAATCTCCCAATTTGTTTTCAAAACCCATAAAAAGATTTTGGTTTGGAAGCTGAAATGCGCCTCCAAGCACTGAGGAAGTACAAAGTGCGCCTTTGTAATATAAATGATCTCTTAAGAATCTGAGTTCTGTGCCAGAGCTCAAAATAGTTATTACCCAAAGCAGGAACATTTTCTTCCCCAAACAGGAGCACTGAAAAGGACTCACATCCAACCTATGCATGCTATCATACACCGGTTGAATTGATAAACTGAAAAGTCTATTTCTATAATCTTCAATTTTTAATTCTGCTATGTTGATACCTAAAAGACTTAAGAAGACAAACATAGCAACTGAAGATGGAAAGAGAACTCAGCACAATGCTCCTCTGTATGCTTTGTCTACAGTATATAAAAAAGACTGCTTCCTATTGAAAAGGAATTGCTCCAGTTATCATGTGTAGATTTCCATGAAAACACAAGAGGTGAGAACAAACAGAACGATGAGAATAACATGAGTTGAAATTTCTCTCCTTAATGTGCAATCATATTAACAATTGAAATTTTCTAGAGATGAAAAATAAAATGTTGAAACACTGAAAGCCTGAGTTAGTGTTCTCAACTAATGGAATGTAATTCATTTTAAACATTGCCGCTACTTCAAGAGCTCTGCTGTTTGTTATTTAAGTATGTGAGATTTGCTACTGAGCAGTACAAAGTACTGTATTAGTGAAACGGAGGAATGAGAATCTGGCAGTTATTAGCCATATTCTCTTCGTTGAAATCTGGTATTTGGGCAACTGGTATTTTTTCCACTTTCATCTAAGTCATTTATGAATTCCCTATATTGATCTTTCAGACTGAAAAGTCATTTTAATGAAGATTTAAGTATTAAACTCATGAAAATCTATGGCTTCAAAGACTCCAGTATTCTGCTCAAGGAGAATACTTGCTCATAGACATACCATCAAGATTGCTTCAGGAGACAAAATACTGATTTTGTATGTGTGTAAAATTTTCTGCCATTTAAATTGCATTAAAAGGCTAAGATATGTTGGGTGGGAACAGTTGGAAAACAGAGACCTTTAAAATAGCACTACTGCAGTACACTATGCTACCCTATACCATAAAATTTCTCATTAGCAAAATATAACCAAAATAAAAGGGTAAAATTAGCTCCTCTAACAGAAAAAAATCACAATACCAAATAACAACAAAAAAAACAGGACAATACATATTTTCATAGCATAGCTAGTAAAAAGAGATGAGTATATATAATAACAGAGCAGTGATGGCTCTCTAGTTAAAATGAAATTGTTCCAATGGCCAACTCCTATTACCCTCCCCAGGGTCACTAGCAGAGGGCCAGGTAGTATCACATGGTGATTCTGTGAACCACCTGTCACTGGAGAATAGCCTGACCCCATAGTGACCCAGGTTTTCTAAAACAGAAGTATTAAAGAGAGAAATAGTAGATTTCTGTTGTTGCTCATCAGTGAGTCAAAAGGAAATAAAAACCTTTGGTGGTTAACATTTTGAGCTATTTCAATACCGAGTCTGACAAAAAAAAATGACTGAAGGTGATTCTAATTGCATAAGTGAAAACTGTACTTCACCAGGAATGTTATTCTCCCCATCCAGGGTCTCTAGCCAAGTTTCACGACCACAGAGGGCATGAGACACTTTAATGTGTGCTATCTCTGTACATACGGACAGAAGATGCCCTGATGACGGATGCTGATGATGTATTTAGCAAGAGCTATAGACTGACCATCTTTGCAGAAGATTAAGGCCTCTTGCCTACTGCAGAAAATGTGTTTGGATCACGTGAAAGGGGGCTGTGGTGGCAGAGCTCCCCTGTCTCAACAGCACCATCACAGAGCTGACAGCAGCTGCAGCCCCAGGTAGCAGCCCTGGTTCTATACAGACCCTATAACAATCAAAATCCATTTAGACCACCAATATTGTCTTGTTTAGAATCATCTGTACTAAGAGATTTTCATTTTTAGCCTTATTTATTATTTCAAGCTTGGTAACAGTAAAAACAGCTGAAAACAGATTTATAATAGGAAGCATCATGTGGGGCTAGCACAGAGGTCAGAGCTGGGATTCAAATATGGCATTTGACAACTTGTCTGCTGGCAAAATGTCACTTCAGTCAGAAATGTAACCGCCATGCTTTGGGCAAATGTAAGAAGACATTCAAGCCTTCATAGAAACACTCATCAATAGCTTCAAGACTAATGCTACTGCGCACAGTGGGCAGTCTTGCATGGAGACAGTACTGACTGCCCATGTGTATTGAGGTGGATAAATCTGAAGGAACATTAGCAAGATCAAACAGGTAGGTATTTTTCTGCTTCAGTCCAACTCGATCCATCATCCCTTCGTTCTGTTCTGAGAGCAGATGTAAAACTGTGAGGGACTGCAGTTTCCAGCCACAAGCTTGAACAGCCCTTTTCCAGACTTACCTGACATTTATCATAAATGACTGACCATAAAATATGTTTATAAATCTCTGCTTTTCCCAGTGTAGTTTTTATATTATTCTCTTGTGTCTCTTCTCAGTGCTAAGTTCCAAAGTAGCTGGCGATGGAAAGAGTCGAACTAGGTAGCTCCCAAGGAAAGCAGAAAGTTATATGAATTTATCAGGTGCAGGGTAAGGGCTTGGCTTCTGTCAGCCCGTTTTAGTCCAGTGAAGTTCAGAAGCCATTATATGGCTTGTCCTTCTCACTGATAAAGATCACAATGCATATATGTGTGTTTTCATACATGTACAGAAGTGGGGCAGCAAGAGGAGGCAGGAGTTAGCCGGAGACTTCGAGCCTCTCTCTTCTAAATTCTCCTTTGCTCATTAATGGCAGCCAGGAGGCTCTCTGTTAGCCATGTCCCTCATATATAATTAAAGAGATGTGCTAATGACATTTTAAAGTAACAGCAATTGACATTTTTCCCACTTTTGAGTCTGACAGACAAGTCTGGACTTCATTAACCTTTTGCAATTTAATAGTGGTTATGTGATTTAGGAGAGCTGACAAAAAGGCAGGAACTTCCTTTCTGTGTGAATTCTACAAGCCAATATAAGCTGAAGAGTGTATCTGGATAGCTTTGTGTGGTCAGGTATAGTAAAGAGATATTCTCATTAAGCTTCATTAAAGGATCTAGAAAAAGTGAGTTAGGTCATTTATAACTTAGTATGAAATTATTTCTGTAAGGTGACCTTTGGCAAACATGAAGTACGCGGAGTAAAAGTTTTGAGAAAAATGGAATTCCTCCAAGACCTAATAATCAAAACACAAAAATCTAGTTTGATCAGAAGAGATTTCTTTTAGAAAAATGATCTCTAAGTGCATTATTTAGATGAGATTTGATCTTTCTCAGGAAGAGATCTGGCAGCATGCAGAGCAGTTCCTAGGGCAGGTCAGGCTGAGTGCCAATGGAGTCAGAGATCACATCATTCAATAGAAGAGCTGAGCAGGTTGGCCCATACCTTGAGATATACTCATAGCATCACACAGTTGGACACTGCAGATTTTGTTGGCTCACCAAGGAAGTCTGACCTGCAAGTTTCAGTCGCTTTCTAGTGACCATAATTATTTTTTACTTTCAGTTTTACTTACAGTTGTCCTTCTGGTTAGGATTTCTCTTATGCTGAGATGAGGGGGGCAAAGTGGCAAGGCCAGACTCTTTTCAGCAGTGTGTGGAGACAGGACAAGGGGAAATGGCCAGAAACTGGAGCAAGAACTTCTTTACAGTGAGGGTGACGGAGCACTGGAACAGGCTGCCCATGGAGGTTGTGGAGTCTCCTTCTCTGGAGATATTCAAGACCCGCCTGGACACCCACCTGTGTGACCTGGCGTAGGGAACCTGCTTCGGCAGGGGGGCTGGACTCGATCTCTGGAGGTCCCTTCCAACCCCTACGATTCTGCGATTCTGTGATTCTGTGAATGGGAGAGCTGCCTTTGGGATTCAGAGGAGATTTTTGAGTGTGTGTCTCCTGTTCATGGCTCACAGACAATGTATCAACGCACTGGGCTGCTTTCCTGCTGGAGGAGACTCCTGATACCTTAAGAATTCTCTTTTGGCTCCCAGGGCTAGGATAAAGCTAAGACATAGCAACGTCTATTTCAGTGAAAAGCTGAAAAATTTTCAGTTTGCACACAGAAAAAAGAGTAAGAGCCCATGTCTTTTGTTTGTGAGTGCTGATGATGTGATCATCTACAGAGCAACAAGCACTAATTTAATTTGGTTTAATTCTGCTGTCCTGTTGTTTAATGTTCCCTGTTTGTTTAGGTTGCCAGAGCTCTGAACTGTCAGTCAAACAGACAGAAAAATATTGATACAAAGCATCTCTCTATTGCTTTCTTGTCAACTTTTCAGGTTTGGGGCATTTTTCACAACTCTTAATTTTAGTTACCTCACTGATCTTACTGAAGTTATTAAATTGGTCAGGCAGTGAGACACAGTACATTCATTTTTAATATCACAAAAGAGAAATGATTGATGAGAGCTCTTTTTCTAGTGTCCCCTAACTTCAAATCAAGCCTTGTGAATAAAACACAATCTTTCTTGCAAGGTATTTATTATACCCGTTCAGGCCAAACACAGACCAATTTAAAACTGGCAGTGGAAGAACTCTACCTGCAGTTTCCATTTGTGTAATATTAGTGCTTTTCTTTCCATCAACTGTGAAAAACAGGGTTGAAAGCAGATACTGTAATACAATCAGGCCAGGACTTTGCAACCAGAAACCAGCAGGGAAAAAAACGTGTTGTAAAATGGGTTTTGTTAAATAAAACTGCATTAGTTGTTAGGGTTTACATTGTCAAAGGGCTCTAAAGGAGTTACTTTCAACAGGAGTGGGGCACCCGCCTCTGAAATTCCCCACCTAAATGAGAAACACAATCAGCAATGTGCAAGGGGAAGCTCTGTATAGGTTGGATTACAGTGCTATTTTCACCGCAGTAATATTTCTCATTTCCTTCTGAATTCGTCAGTGTTGTGTGGAATAGATCTGGTGGCCTTGCTTGATATCCAATACATTATAATTTACGTATGTTCCCTGGCTATAAGGCTGCCAGTAGAACAGTAGGTGCCTATTTTGCTCTGTGCAGTTCTTTTCTTCTCACCTGATTCTGTTCACATATACCATTCAATATGGGTTAATAAATCTGGTTTGATTTACTCGACAATTTAAGCTGAACTCTTTCCTACCCTGAAGAGATGCCCATCTGAGAGAGAAGTTTACTACCCAGCATTTGAGGGGCTTATTTAAAACCCGTGTAGAAATGATGTCCTATCCCCAGATCAGTTACTGGCGGTGCCTCAGATGTGTCTCCTACCAGAGATTCCAGTCTTTTTTGGGAATGGGAGATAAAGTTCTAGTTCTTAGACACTTCCTGACCATCTGCAAATTATTTCTACTACTACATCAATCACATTTTGTAATGAGAAACCCAAAGTGCCTTTTGTTTGGAACAGGTTGCACGTAAAAAATCTTGTTTCTCTTCCTTATTAGTGAGTCGTTGATGGATGGCTGCTGTCTCCAGTGTACCTATAGCTATAGCTCCTAATAGGAAGTATCCTCACACTTCTCTCTCTTCACGACTTCTTCAGCTCCTCACTTTATAGCTATTGATTACTTCCAAATGGCTCTCTTCTTCTTTGCTTCTTGCTGTCATAGCTGCAGCTTTCCTTGCTTCACTATAGTTACTGTTTAAGCTGGTTGTACTCATGCCATTCCTACACTGCTTCTGTTCCATTCAGACAGTTCTTTAATTCTTTCTTGCCACTTTTTTATTAATTATCTTTTGCATACAGATATACAAGAAGCATAGAGCTCACAGGACAAAGAACCCAGAGAAAACTCCAAGAAGGCAGAATAGTCCCTCCCTTAAGAAAAAGAATGAAGTCCCATAGCCTGTGGGAAACTATGAACATTTGCATTGAGAATTGGCTTTTCCCTTTGATTTGGAAACAAATCCATGACTTTTTTATCCCTGGTCCAGATGCCTGTTCTGAGCCCACCATCTCTGAGCTATGCAATGGGGAGACACTCTCAGCAAAATGGCTAGTGTTGGGTTCACAATGTGAAGCACCTCTTCCTTCCCATTATATTGTCATCAGTCTCAGAATTAAGCATTAATTACTCCCAAAAACTGGGTGCATTTCTTTCCTGAATATAAGACTTGCAGCCCGACTAACAAAGAGTTGCTGTATTTTATGCTGTAACTAGAAAATTATGCTGCGTCCTTTAAAGAATACAAATGCTTAATGTGTTTGCCATGCTAAGCATGAAGAGGTCAAAATGTTTTGCATATGTTTCTATTCTAAGGGGAAACAGAATTTCAAGTCTCAACACAAAGAAAATGTGTTTCTTCTTTCAGAAAACATCCTTGGACATGGTAATCATTTTCAGGTTGCATCTTCAATAAAGACAGGGAAAGCAGCTGAACAGTTTTATATCCACACTTACTTCCTCCAGAGTATTTCAGGCAATTCAAGCTAATCTTCTGTTCTATCCACATGAAATACTGAAAGTATATTATTTTCAATAAATTTCAGCCAACTGAAATTTCTTTTCTTAGCTAGAGTTACCACAAATTACTTTAAATGCTGGAATGGCCATGATCATCTAAGTGGTTTATTGATGACTTTCATACAGTATGAACCACTTCAGCAACTTGTTCCTGAGAGTGTTATGTTTCACTGTTTGCAAAAACAATATTTTAGATGTGTAAGGCAATGGGGCAGGTGGCTGCTTGTGCTTGTCTGGCTTCTTTCTTGGGACGAATCTCTACTAGTTTTGAATCCAGGAGGATTTAATGCTGTGCAGACTTATTCACTTTTGTTGCTAGAGAATTCAAACAGCTTTCACATTTACAACTCCATATTCACAAGATGTTAATATGTTTCACCAGGCTAAGTCTTTTCTTCTTCCACAAACTCCAAAATCTCAGATAAAATTCCAGGCAAGGTATCATAAGAGCTAAAAGCAGTCTTCTTTTTATGCAGAAATAGGTCCAAATCAGAATTCCTCCTCTGGAATTCCATCATTGTCACTTCTTTTCCTTGTCCACATCCATTTAAATCTGTGTAAACTGCAGGTGAAATACTGAAAACAGGTTCTGATTTCGTGTTCTTTTGTTTTCTTTTTCTTTTTTTCTTCTTTTTCTTTTTCTTTTTTTTTTTTTTTCAATTAAATATTTGCAAAAATTTGCTCATGATGGCTGTCCCTGAAGCTGGACAACACTGGAGAAGGAGTTGCACTGACAGGAGCACAGTGTCATAATTTGTATCAGTGAGATTTGGTGCATAGAACAGGTGAGGCACAGAGGACAGATAGTCCTATGGTCATTGTAGCTGTTTCTCAGAGAGAAAGTGGGAAGGGTGGTCACAGGAACAGAACGTTTACTGTGTGAGGAATGACTAAATAAACAAAGTCTCTTTGGTTTGGAGGAGGGTATGGCAAAGGTCTGTAAAATGGGGAAAGAAGAATCAGCTGTTCACTGTCTACTCCAGCGTTAGAGCTGGTGGACAACAAGCAGTGCTAGGAGCAGGCAGGTCCCAGCAAAGAGAGAGAGAGAGTTCTTTACACAAGGGAACAAAGGTAAGCTGTAGATCTTCTGGTTCCTGGGAACTGAAAATGTTTAGATTTTACACAGGTTTATGGGTACTTCATAGCAGAGGATTCCAGTGAGGGCTGCAAAGATACAAAAGCCACATTTTCTTTTAGGAAGACTTCAAGTTGCTGAAAGCCAGATTCTAGGAGAATACATATACTGTCCTCATTTCCTCAGGCATCCACTTTAGTCCACTGTCTGGTGCTGGTTTTCACAATTCATAGAAACATTTAATGTACTGTGCTTTTTTTTCCCCTGCTAATGCCTTTATGATAGGATAGGGTGTATCCACGACCACTTTGTAGAGGGACAAAGATGCCCATACTTTAAAAATCTCAGATAAAAAAACTAGAAGAGTTTGTAAAAGTGTGTTTCCAAATCTAACAGTGCCTTCCTTTCTTAATCCAGTTGAGTAAGTGTCCAACCCCACCTAGATTCATAACAGATTCCCACACATGTAATCCCTTTGATATTATTGTGGCAGGCTCAGTATTTAGGTGCCCTTAGTTGCCTTTGTGCCTTTGCTATAAAGAAAGAGGGGAAGATATTATAACTTAAACTGTTCTGTTGCATCTCACAAAGATACTAACCAAATACAGGCAATGGAGCATTTGAAAATACCATCCTGATTTATTTTAAGATTTACTTTTATTGCCTTTTACTACTTTCTGGCCTTTCAGGAGGGAGAAATCAGACCATACCAAGACAAAGTCACCTGAAAGGAAAAATCTGGTTCCAAAATTCTACCTATTCTACTGGCAGCTTGGAAATAGTTAAAAACAGAGTATTACTTGTAGCAATAACAACCAAATTATCAGTGTGTAAAGTTATGAATACTCTAATTATATTTTCAGTATAGACAATCCGTGTTATATCCACTGTCATATCTTTTCAAAGAAAATGATAGTTTGATATTTTCTGTCTATGTTTTGAAAGATTGCAATAGAGTTTTTTTGATAGTCATATATAAGGATTCCAAAGGCTTTTATATTTCTGAATTTTAAACATTCTCCCATGCTTTTGAATTGTTGTTTGGGTAGCAATAGAGATAACAGGAGTCAGAGGGGAGCTGTTTGAGTATCCACCAATTAAAAATACACATAGTTGCAGATACAGACTTCATCTGGAATAGCATAACTCTTATTTCCCTTCTCACAAAAGCATTGTAAGAATTCAGACATTTTTTGTTTGTGCAGTGTATGGAGGGCAAGGAATGCCAAACAAGTGTGTTTTATTAGTATACTTATTCATTTTGTAACACATGGCAGGAGTTTATCTTGGGACATCCTTGTAAAAATGATAGGTAATGTCATTAACAGTCTGATCCTACACAAATAATCTACTGTATGGATCGCTCCATAGAAACAAAATGCTGTAAGAATCGATTTAGTTGAATGAAACAGTAACGGCTAATTTTCTTTGAATATTTTAGAATTCATTTCAAACCTTGCAACTGATCATGTCATTCCAGCATGGAGACAACTGCCAATGAAGGCATCATATTATGGTGTTCTTGTTTATAAATAGAACTGAATCCTTGTTGATTTTGCCCTTTAGACTCTGTTTCCTACTCTCCCCCTCCCTTTTGCTTTCAGCCAAGTGCCTGTGATCACTATAAATCAGATTATGAAAAAGCCTTCTTCTGAGAATTGTAAAGCTGTTTTAAAGTTGAAATGCACTGAAACAGGAATAAGTAAAATTATTGCTATTTCTGATATTATCAGGGAAATTTCAGCTACCGTCTCTTCTGTAACGAAAAGAAACACACTTAGTGGGAATATCTTATCAAAATTCATCTCTGCATAAAAACCAAATATTACTATATTTAAGGTTACATTTATCCTTAAGCTAAGCCACTAAGCTAAGTGGAATTATAGTAGGGATAAATATGGCCCATTAGGTCAAATTCTCTTTTGGTTTACACCAATGGAAATTGGAACAATCTGTGTGACTGCAAAAAATGGTAAATTATTAAAGCTATGCAAGAAAGGCAGTGTTCCCTTCTATAGAAATAAGATGTTTTATATACCATGATAACATATTGACAACACAATCTTATGGTAGTAAAACATTCAAGCCTTATTAAGAAGATAGAAAAACTTCAATACTTAGTAGAACCACATATTTTCCACATAAGGATAATGGTTTTCACACTTCATGGAGGTGGAATTCATATTAAGAAAACCTCTGAAAATGCTAGAAGAGGAAAATCATCAAAATATTTTTTTTTTCCAGAGATGTCAATTTTATTGCTATTATTTGTTTGCTTGTTTTCACCCAAATATTTCAATTCAGATGTAATCTTTGCTTGACATAAAAAAGAATTAAGATGTTATCAATTTTGGCATGATACAAACATCTTCAAAAAGTATTACAAAGGATAATGTGATAAAAACTACTCCTTTTCTTACTACTTTTCTCCCTGATAAGACCTTTATATCAGTTATAATATGTACAGTTATCAGTTATAATATAAGGGGAGCAATATGCGATGCATTCTCTCTTCATATTATACAGCAATTAAGGGAAGTTGTATCTCAGAGGTTAGTGAATATTCTGTTTATTGTTGCAGACTAGAGTTCTCTCCGTCATCTCCCACTCCCTCTGTTTTTGCTCCACTGTCACCAAGAACACAAATTCCTCTTTATAACTCCTAGGACTGATAGCTGTGCTTGTCTCTGCCAGATGTTCTGTCCACCCATGAGACCCAGAGTCTTTGTACACTTGTGTAGGTAGCAGCCATCTCCTTCTTCAGGACTCATGGAGTTGTTCCAGGAGCCCTTATCTGATTCTGGTTTTTATCTTTACCTAGTCTCAGGTACAAATTCAAAATCAACAGCAATCTCTGTGATGACTCTGCAGGTATGTATGTGATTATTTATTTATTTATTTATTCCTACAGCAAGCATTGAGGTTTAACAAGTATTCTCTCTTCAAATAACTCTGTCAGTCAGTCTGAAATGAAAAACTAAGGTGTAATTAAAAATCCCTGAAAGTCAATGCCCAGTGACAGTATAACTTTTCCTTTAACCTGCCCAGAATGCAGGCCAGTATCCCTAGGACTTAAAAATTCAGAACATGCAGTTCCTTAGCTTAGTGCTTTCTGAAGCTTGTTTCTTCCCCTCCTATTTGTCTAGAATGATGAGCAGACTTCTGTGCAGACCCCAAATAATTCAGTGAAGTTTGCTGTCTCTTACAGCAGTTTGCCCCTTTGTTGGAGGACTATTGAAAAGCTAGAATAAACTGCAAATAACACTGGCATGTTCAGGCAGAGTAAATTTTTGATGAATGTATGTTTTGCTAGCATTCAGTTAAAATGTCATGTGCTTTTGTGCATTTCCACATCCATTACTTGTGATGTTCACCACAGCGTTAGGTGAAGCTTCCCTTTGTTTAATCACTTCATTCATCTTCGTCAGCTATTTTAGGTATTCAAGAATCTGAAATTGTTCAAGATGTTGTTATTAATATGACCCATTATAATTCTATAGTATCTTCTTGCAAAAATCTGAAAGGAACTTTGTAAACATCAATGAGTTTCTGAGCCTACTAACATCCCAATAATCTGGGTGATTGTACTCCACTTTAGTACATGGATTTAAAAGGTTAAAGTCTTGTCCTAAAGTCAAATATTCACTTTCAGTGCCAGCAGTCAACACCAGGCTACTGATTTATGACCATCTGGACTGTTTTAAGAATTTTCCGATGTAATGTTACAATTCATTGTTGTGCATCCAGTTGTGATCAATTATGGGAGAATCTCCACATGTTCAGAAGCTTGAGGCTCCATTTAAAAGATCCATAAGAGGTCTTTTTAGATCTACATAACAATTTATACCACATCAGGACATGCCTCTAGTTCCTTGCCCAAACTGTTGCGAACATTTCAAATTTCAGACTGAATAGGACTCAGTTATCCAGTCCTCTAGAATGAAAGTTAGCAAAAAGTCAGTAACACAATCAGAAATATGCTTTTTCAGAGTGGTAGCAGCTATGGGCCTTTGGCAATTAAACCATATACAGAGTTAATTAAGCAACAGAAATGAACAGGAGATTCAAACCATCGTGCTATACCTAGGGAGTCAACCCTCAAAAGAAAAAAAGACTGCTCTGTGTACTCTGTGTGTGAGGTAACCTTCATTTAGAGGGTCATCTAAAGGCTTCCTGGAGCGTGAGGAAGAACATGAGGATGAATTTTTTCTTAAAAAAATATTCTTATGAGTTTTTAGATAATATGGGGAAATCAAAGTTGTTTAAAAATGCCCTCATGGCCACATCAAAGCCAAAGTGAGTACTGACTTTTCTTGAGAGAGTAACCTGTAAACGAAGTTTAGATATATTTTCATACTGATGCAGATCTGCTGGTGTCAAACAGTCCAAAAGTGGTTGCTCTCATACAGTACTGTATGTCTGAACAGGTAGGCCCTAAAACTCGGGGTGTAAGAGAATGACCTGAACATGCAAGGCATTGCAAGGGCACTGCAGCCCTTTCTTAGGTTTTGCAGATGACCAACAGGGCACTGCCCAATGCAACTCAGATTTGCCACTGGAAGCAGTGGTTTGGTTTTGTAAGGAGGATGAACTTCTGTGTAGGTCAAATATTCTGTCCCAGAAAAACATGATATGAATCAGGTTACCTTCACTGGAAGGAATCCAACCAGCAGTTCCTTGGTAAACGGAAACAGAGGGTAGAGCCATGAATGAATAATCTTCATAAAGATATAAAAATGTGTCCGAAGAAATGTCTTCAGCTTCATGGTATTCTGTAATTGGAGATCCGAATACCATCAGATCAAATTTTAGAAGATTTTCACACCTTCCCAAAAACTGGTGACATGCTATTTTCTGTCCTACTCTTCCTCTCCGTCCTGCAACTTAGACTGCCCACACAACTATGTGAACAGTTAAAAAATTTCTTGCCTTAATATTCATTTGCAAACACAAACACATGCACACACATGTATACTTATTCAGAAGGGTTTGACAGTATGCCACATGTTGAGTCATATAAATATGCTCAGCTCTGCCTTATGTGTTCAATACGCAGCAGAGAAGTTCAGCCATTTGTGGAGGAGGTCTTGATTGCATGTATAAATCTATTTTTCTTATTTATAGAGCAATAAGAAATATCAAACAGTAAAATATGTACTTGCAGTCAGAGACTGGAGGGTACCAAAATCCTGTCCAGAATACCAGAACCAAAGTCTTTGATCTCCTCTGGAAAATAGTATGGAATTTCACTGATCTGACTTAGAAAGCTAAAAGCCCTGTGCTCACTTTGCAAGCAATTGATTCTGTAGTTTTAGGGAGTTCAAACCTGTTAACACTACCTTACACTCCAGCATTATACTTTCACGTGAAATTATCTTTCATATAGCTATAAATAGTTTTTATTTCAAAACAGCTTGAAAACAAAATATTTTCTCCTTCTGAAATTATCTCATAGAGATATTCTGAGCTATTAAAATGACCTTTATTATTTGTTCATTCAGTTACTTGTCTTATTTGTTCACATTTAATTTCAGTATTAATAGTGCAGTCCACTGCACAATTTCATTTTAATGCAGATTTTTTTCATAAGTCATCTTTAATATTTAGTTTTAGCTGCAGGAGACAGCTCCCATTTTCCTTTATGGCATATCTAAGGGTCTGTTTCTGTTCAATATTGTCTAGACTTGCCTTTATAATATAATGTTTAAATAGATATTCATGTAAAATATTCAGTTTCTGGACATACAAAAAGGCTGGTAACCAAAATGGGAACCGAGGGGATCAGACCCTAATTCAAATCCCAATCTCTTGAATTTCAGAAGGCAGCAAATCATAACCCAGAGAAATAGAATATCAGTGTCTGTTGCTATGTTTGAAAATACTGTTTCTTCTGTAGCATGACAGGAATCTGGTCAGATGGAATCAAGCGGAATCTGTTTAAAGGAAGTAAAACTACAAGCTAGTTATGAGATTCTCACCAAAAACAACCCCCAACCCCAAAACCTAACTGGCTTGTTTGGATTCTCCCACATTTGACCATGAAGATAAAGAGAGTGAAATGCATCCTGAATATCAGTCTTCCCTAAATCCCTTCAGTGGCCTCGGACCCCCTGAGAGCTGCATGAAAATCCCTCTGCTTTCTGGCTGCAGCAAGGACCATGGATATGCCCTGTTGCTCTGGCACCTCTGTAGCCATCCTCAGTGCTGAACTGGTGCTGCTCAACATGTGGCTCATGTTTGCAGGCTTTGTGCTTAGAACAGTAAAAAACAAATTGTTGAAAATGTTTTTAATGGTACTTTGGAGGAAATTCTGATCTGATTTAGCGCTACATTATGAATGCTAACAGAATCAAAAAAGTGGCTTTAGAGCAAAACTGGAATAGGCTTAGGATCAAATGATTAGTTCTAGCATTTCAGGGCTGCTAATGCAAAAGTGCTGCTCAGTGAGTGGCTATGAGATTGCTCCTATCGTTTTGTAGCACCAAATTTATAGCATTTGTCGTATCTATCATGCAGTGTTGAATTGTATAGTGTTGAATTTGAACATATGACAATTGCTTTTGGACAAGAATTTAATCTGGATTCTAATGATACCAAACTTTCAAGTCATATTTTTCCAGGCTGGCTATCATAGGGAAACAGCTTTTGAACCACTTTACGCTGAGAAACAACAATAATAACCAAACTGTTGCCAGAAATGGTGAATTAACAGTGTGGCTCTTGAGTTTAACCTGCCTTCAACAATTCTTCATAAGTCATATCTTTATACACACAAATACAAAGTTGAATTTACATTAAAAATAAAATTATCTTTTTTATATCTCCAGAATGTCAAATGAACCACATATAGCTCAGACAAACACATGACATTGTCATAAAAATTATCACCAACAGTGAGAATTGTGGAGGAATTTCAGTGGCTGGAAATGTTTCTAGCAATTCTGACATTTCCAGTATAATTTTTCTGAGAATAAAAGAAAAATAATGAATGAATGTCTCAGGAATAGTATTTGCAGAAAATTATTTCTGCCAGTTCACATGGAAATAAGCTGATTAGTTCATTAAGAAATCAGATATTCATGCTGAAACAATAATGAACATATAACAATTCTGCCTCAAAATGGTAGAGCTAAAACTTCATGAAATTCAGTGAATACTTCTGTCAGCATCAATCAATCAGTTCAGTCAGGAAAAAAAAAACGACACGGTACTGTTTTAAAATAAAGCATTTAAAAAACTGCTTAACAACAAATTAGTAAAAAGTATTTATCACTTTAAACCCTCATTATACTACACCTAATTGTTTAGCAGATCTAATTATATGAATTTTAATCTCTGCAATCCCAGCAGTATTTCTAGCAAGGTAAAAATTAAAGGTAATCGCCTCAGTAGGTGATGGTGGATCTGTTCCATAAAAATTGTAATGACCAGAGGAGATATTTAATGTGTCATGAATGACAAACAGGACACAACTAACTCTCCCATAGTTTCCTCTGATCATTGTTTCCAAATGTGACTGCCCAGAGATATAAATACACTTGAGGCAGCAAAATTAGACTAGATATTAGGAAGAAATTCTTTACTGTGAGGGTGATGAGACAGTGGAACAGGTTACCCAGTGAGGTTGTGGATGCTCCCTCCCTGGAAGCATTCAAGGCCAGGCTGGATGTGGCTGTGAGCTGGTGTAGTGGGAGGTATCCCTGCCTATAGCAGGGGGTTGGAACTACATGATCTTAAAGATCCCTTCCAACCCAAACCATTCTATGATTATATGAAAATGGTCAGCTTATACCCAAAACAATTCTCTAACAGTATATGTTGAAATGTTTAAAACACCGTTTAAAAGACATTAGAAGATCCTTTGTTTCCTTTAAAAAGAAATCACATTGCTAAACTTCTATTTCCATAATTATACACTGATACCTGTACATGTGTGTATTATATCCATGCATCATTTGTGACCCTTATACAAGAAGATACAAATGTGTAGACAGCCACTGACGTACAAAGGAAGCAGATTGTCAGAGTATGAGCATACACAGTAGTTTTTTTCAGAATGCTAAGCTCTGCTGCCCTGATGCAGCCCAAGAAACGCTGCGTTTCCCCAACAGGCTGGCTTCACCAGGCAGCCTTGGCATCATGACCCAATGGGAACTTTCCCATAAACTGAAGGTGAGTTAGGAACAGTAGAATTAAATATGTGTATAAATAAAAATGAGCATAACTACTTTAGATAGTCCCAGGTGAAGGTTCAAAACTCTGTATTGCTAACAACAGAGCAGGAGAATACTCATGCTGTGCTGTGCTATTCCTTGTCCATTGAAGTGGGTCACCCTGTTCAAAGTCAGAAAGAGAGTAACGACGCACTGGTACCATTCATCTGTTTTAAGTTATGCAACTCATGTCTTGCCTCATTACCAAAGCATTTCTGGCTAAATTAACAGTGTAGGTGAGGAGTAAATCAGATTTAATTCGGAAAAATACGTGTAGCAGTTAGTGTCTGGCCTTGTCAGTACCCTATTTGCATGTTTTTACCTTGCTTGTTTTAATAGTTGGCATCAGGGACACTGAGTCTCTCTTCCCCAGTAAAATTTGCACTCCAAGTCATCTTAGTATCCAAGCCATTAAGAGGAGCAAATATATCATTAAGGGTTAGGAATAAGCAGATACAGAGGCAGTGGGAGATGCTGTAATCTGCACATGGACATTTCACGGTTGGAATTTATTCCAAGACAATCAGATCATGTGAAAAATACTACTGAATCTGAGCCATAAGATATGATGGTTTTATCCAGCTAAAAAACTATTTTTCTTAGTGTTTGCTTTTATAACTGGCTATTCTTGCTGTTCGTGTAACTATCTATTGGCTTCAGTACTGCCTCAGTTGTTACTTAGAAATGAGGGCTTTAGAAAGGATAAAGTAAACTGATGTATGTGTGTAAGTCTCATATACCAGAAGGCATGAAAAGAAGTACTCAACTAAAAAATTCCCGTAACCTGATTGTGTGTGTTATCATTCTATTGTCTTGCATCTTAGGAAGCCATACCTTTAAAATCACTTTACCTGAAAAGCTACAATTACAGAGCCAACTCAAAGAAACTCTTACATTTATTTTTCAGTGCTCTTAACAGCCTCCCAGAAACCATGATTAGTAGGAGACAGAAGTACTGATCCAGGACAATCATTTCTCCTATATATTTCGTTTATCCAAAAGACAACAGAAAGAAGAATGTTTCTCTTTTGGCAGAAAAACATTCATGATAGTTTCTATTGTACACCAAGATCACAGCTAAAATGGCAAGAGTTGGGGGACTCATCAGTGAACCATATCAGAAACTGCCTGAGAAGTTGGTAAATACTTTCTTTGCTAATACCTTCTGCTGTCTTCTGAATTGCTACAAGCTCAATACCATCAACATCTAGCAAGCCACTCACTAATGCTCAGTACTGGCAAGAATTTCTGATGACCTCAGCTGAAATACAGTTCAGAGAGAAACCAGAAAGCCTTTAGCTCTCTCTTCAGCCCATAATAAAGTGACCCCGTTAGTTTTTGATTCAAAAGACTATCAGTAAAGCATCTCTTTTGGCCAGTTCCTTAAAATTTTTTTACTCCTATTTTTCTTCCTCATATATATATATGCACATACACAAGTCCTTACACATGCATGTAGGCATGCACCCAACTCTGCTAATGCTTGAAATTTGTCAGATTCTTTTCCCTTTATAGTTAGACATTAAAAATTATATAGTGCAAACTTCTCACAGAAGATACTCAACCTTTCAGAAGACAAGACCGTGCAGACACGATAATAATGGGAAGACCAGACTTATTTAACTGGTAGGTGTTTTTCAAAATCACATTTTTTATCTTGTTTTCTGCTGTTTGTGTTTGTTTTTTCATTTTTTTAAACAATTTTTTAAGTCCCTTGCTCTGCCATTACTTTAGATCATTAAAATTAACACAGTTATCTTAACTCTTGTAAGGTTATTTTAGCTTTCCTGATGGCAGCTCCACAATGCCTGGCTGCAATGATTGCAGACAAGTGCTATTTCTTCAAAGCTACATTATTTTCTGGGAATACATTTTTGTTTCTATATGCAATATGTGCGCATATAAGCTACATACATACACTGAAAATACACATAGATACACGTGTTTATGTTTATGCTAACAAACATTTAAATATAGATATATAGGTATGTGTGTGCATCTGTATGTGATTGCATGTTTCCATGTACAAAATCTCAGTGCTGAGCCTGTTTTGAATGGAGACTGTCCACTGGTCAAAGGACTGAGTTATTTTCCAAGGATTAACAAGCTTAACAGAGTCCTTTGACTGTAAGCGGTAGATCCATTTCAAGCTTCAGAGTATTCTTCTGTGTCTTTAACAGGAGTCGTAGTGAGAGACAAACTGAGATGAGAAAGTGAGGTAATTCACGTGCCATTTTGCAGCATCATAAAATATTTTCCTTTTTTGGCTTGTTTTTAGGGACAGGCAGGCATTCCCTGTCAATCTCATGCAAATAACTCCAATGCATACATACATGAGCAATAATCTTGCTATTTTTGTCACTTGAGTAATGCTATCAATGTAACTGAGAACTGAAGTGGAGATGACACGTTGCTAGAAACAAATCCCTATGGCCAAAGGCTCCAATGGGAGATGTGTGTTTGGTGTTCTCATTAAGAAAAATATTAAGCTACTCCATTCATTCCATTTGTAATGACAGAAACACCTCCCTGTGCTAAGATCAAGCTGAATCTATGTAGGGATTAAATAAATCACCGTGGAGTAGGAATATAGTTTCTTTAAATAACATTGGGAACATGTTTAGAAACTGCTGTGCTGCATGAATATAAATCTTCCCTGTACAGTTACCAGGTCAAGATCTCTGCTTAAAGACTCCAGACAAAAATGGGTTTGCAAATATTCTGTTATTGCAAACATTTGTATGACTGCCATCACAATATTAGCTGAACATATGCAGTATAAAAGTGATGCTTATCTTCCAAGTGTTGGAGTAAATGCAACACCTATCCTTTCATTCTAATTGCTTTTTATATACTTTTCCCACGGCAGACTCCCACTGTTGGTAGATCCATGAGTCAGATCTATTTCCAAAATCCAAGAACAGTGTTTCACTTGTAACTTCCTGGTAATGCCACTCACAAAGCAGAAGCTGGTATGATTTGATGCACAAACATTGATTACAAGCATTTAAGTATTATCAAGCTTATACCAGGAAAGACATTTAGCCGATCATTTTAGGTGCCTGAGGTGCCAGTCAACCCTAAATACAAGAAAAAGCTATTTACAGGATGGTGGAACAGCTAACTTGTGCCCAGAACAGGATCCTCAGATGGCAGTGGCAGGGTGGTCTGGACAGAAGTCCTCCTAGCAATGCAGTAGGCTGGAAGGAAGGCCTAGCAAGAGCTGAGTTTTATCCATTGATTGTCTGTAGTGAAACATATGAACAGACCAGGGAAGGTGAAACCCATGATCATGAGTGCTAAATAGAGGTCACAAGCCCCTACTTCATTGTTAAGGCACACGCTTAACCTCATGTCAGAGACCATTTCAGGCTTTTCCTTTCTTTGTTTTTCCTGCATGCTGATGGATGTAGCACAATATTCAATGGCTCTTGCAAACTGCAGCTCTGCAGTCTCTTTCTCCCTCCACAATCTATATGGAAATTAGCAGTTTAGCAGTATGAAAATCATTGCCAGGCTAGGACCATAACTGGATATGTATGGCAGAGCTGGATGGCACGACCCTGTGTTTCTTTGTTGAGTGCCTGCTGTTTGCTGAGGAAGGATGTAAGCATAGTGAATGTAGGCATAGTGAAGTAATTTCCAGAAATTTGTGTATGATTAGATTTTGGATACTGAATAATTTATTCCTTGCCTTCGCATGTAAACATTCTTAAAAGCTTTTTGATTAGTTATTTGGGATATATTTAATAAATGGTCCAGACTGACATATTTGGAAAATAACCGAATAACAGATAGATACGGATCTTAACAAAGTAGGCTGCTCCAACTGTGTTTTGAACAAGCACAAACTGTGCTCCCATGGTCTTCAGAGACAACCAAAAAGCATCCATTGTGAAGAAGCATCTCCTTGGGGAATGGGGTACTGTTCCTTCTTCCAGGCTTTGGCCTTTTTCTAATTATCTCTAATTGTGCCACTGATCCAACTGAGAGCCTTCCCTGCTAACAGCTGGACTCCACTCCTACGTCTGAAGCCTGAAATTTCATAGAAGAAATAATAATATTGCTAAGCTGGCAATATTTACAATACATTCCCCAGTAAGCAAGATAATTTCAAAACTACCATAGAACTCGGAAAGAACTGAACTCTGCAGCTCATAAGGAAGCTCAGACTATTCGACTTGGTGCAAACTTAAAAAAGAAGTCCAGAACTGCATGTCAGTTTTGTAAAGGTATGGCAGACTGTCTGGCACTAGTCATCTTTCCTTCACCTAGGCCTTTGACACTTCTACTCCCAGCATTAGTCTAAAATGAAGCAACATAAGGCAGCAGCCAAGAATAGCTTCAGAAAAACAGCCATTTTTGGAAGTTATTTTAAGATTGCTTTGCAAACCCAAACACTTCAAAGGCAGCATAAACTGTGGTTGTCCTGTATATCACTGGGAATTAAAAAACATATACCGATGTTTCCCTAAATAGAATTATTTTTACGATGCTCCAATATTTTAGTTCCCATCTTCATCACTTTGATTTCTACTTATTTCGTAGGTTATTCTCATAATCTTTTAAAAACCTTTTAGACCAAAAAAATCTTACAAAAGTGTTAGTTTTTCTTTTTTGGTGGGAGAAAAATATACTTTTGATACTATGATCACTGACCTTAAGGTTTTATTTTAACCTTAGATCTTGACCCCAGTGAAATCCTGTGTGACAGAGCTCTCAGGTTGCCCTTCCAAACCCAATGAAATGTCTTGTGTCTTTGGCATGCTGAATTTCCAGCAAGTCAGTTTGCCTATTATTTTTTGAGGAAGGCCTAGGGCAAGGAAATCAATCTTTGAACCCACAGAAAGAAAAGAAATCCTGATTTCTTCAAGAAATAGTTCTCTGTTTTGTCCAGTGAACCAAAGAAGAATGAGCACTGCCAATCACTCAGAATCTTGTACTGTAACCAGCTTTTGCTGCAATGCTACAGTTAGATTTTTCAAGCTTGTTTCATTGGAGAAATATTGTATATTATATTTCCTAATTGTGGGAATTTTCTTCCTTCATAGATAGACAAAAGTGACAATTCTAGCAATTTCTGATATCAGAGAAAATGAACATTCTCTGCCTTTATCAGAGCATATGAAAGGAAAATTCTGTTTACCTCTCCCTTTAATTTATACTAGGACATGCTCATCCTTTCTTTCAGTGTGGCAAAATCCATGGTGACCATCACTGTATCTGCTAGAAGCTGATCTGGCATACGTTCACTTGCTATTGTCACTTCCCTCTCCAACATACCATCCACTTGGTTACCAGGTAACACGCATTGCTAGGCATTTGCATTAAGCATTGATGCTCGTCATGTTTTTTAAACTTGGTTTTTAAAAATAACCAAGGTTAAAATAGGATTGTGTTATGGCTAGGAATCTCAGATTCATTCTGATGACTTGTCAGGATATCAGTGGTATAAAATCCATCTGTTGATAAAAATATTGCTGTTTAATAAGCATCAGGCCAAATCGCTGTGGATACAACTGACTTCAGTGTTGTTTGCAGGAAACAATTTGATGGAGTGCCATATCACAACATAAGGCATTGTTTTCCTCTTTACTTTAGAAGAATAATGAGCCAAACCCAAGTCCAAGTTTCAGTAAGTGAACATTTGAATTTATTGGAATTGAGCTCATGTATTTTAGAGGTGTTCTATGTCCACTAACTCAAAATATCATTTACCTACCACAACACAAGTAGCACGCTATAAATTCTCTCAAAAAACATAATCCACGATGATGCAAATGTTGGAGTCAATCAGAAATTTTCATTCACAATTTTAGGGAAAATATTCTTTACATAACATTATCTTTCACAATTTCATGCGGAATTTTTTTTCTTTTGGGCAACAATAGGAAAGTTCAGAATAAAACTAAGCAAGGAAAACTATATTTGTGGGGTTACATATAGGTAACCTTACATATAGCCTTCTGTTTTAAGTATGGCAATGCAGTGCTCGTGATGCACTGTGAAACCTAATACTCTTTATTTCAGCCAAATGGAAAGTTGGAGAGATTTTTTGGGAAGTGGAGTCCATCTAGAGAGTCTCGTACAAGACTGTATGTATGAACGTAACTTACATATGGCTCTGTAGTAAAATTTTCAAAATTGAGCAATTTGTGTTGATATCAAATCAAAATGTTGACATTGACTCAAAAAAAAAAAGTTGTTAAGTATATTCGTTTTCATATTTATTCATTATGAAGAAAATCTACCATGTCTTGTAAAGTATGTATACTAAAATATTAAGAATTTTGAAGGGAGACAGCAGCAAACAGGTTGTCTTACCTCTGGAAGGATCACGTATGAGCCCATTTCCAGTAATGCAATAGACTCATAGAATCATAGAATCATAGAATGGCCTGGGTTGAAAAGGACCACAATGATCATTGAGTTTCAACCCCCTGCTATGTGCAGGGTTGTCAACCACTAGACCAGGCTGCCCAGAGCCACATCCAGCCTGGCCTTGAATGCCTCCAGCAATGGGGCATCCACAACCTCCTTGGGCAACCTGCTTCAGTGCATCACCACCCTCTGTGTGAAAAACTTCCTCCTAATATCCAACCTAAACCATCTCCCCTGTCTCAGTTTAAGACCATTCCCCCTTGTCCTATCACTATCCACCCTTGTAAACAGGTGCTCCCCCTCCTGTTTATAAGTTCCCTTCAAGTACTGGAAGGCCGCAATGAGCTCTCTCTGGAGTCTTCTCTACTCCAAGCTAAACAAGCCCAGTTTCCTCAACCTTTCCTCATAGGAGAGGTGCTCCAGCCCTCTAATCATCTTAGTGGACCTCCTCCGGACCCAATCCGAGAGCTCTGCGTCTTTTTTTGTCCTGGGGGCCCCAGGCCTGGACTCAGTACTCCAGACTCCTCACAAGAGCCAAGTAGAGGAGGACAATTGCCTCCCTATCCCAGAATGTGGCTGAGATCTGCTCACTAATCAAGATACTGGGAATTATTATTATTATTACTCTGATTAACAGTCAGTGAAGAACTGCACCAGCTAAAATCCCAAATATTTTTTAGCCTTAACTTCTGAGAGCTACATTAAATGAAACGCACTCAGAAGTATAATAAAAGAATTCTGGGTCTAACAAACATGTCATAGAATATACCTTTATTTTACTATTCAATCATGTTCTTTCCTAGTATCTCTTAATTACTTTCAGGGATTTTATTGTATATCATAAAGACTTAGCAATCTTCTGAACATGTTAATCACTAGCACTTCTATCTGCTTCTTCCAGTGCCAATTGGAGGAGTTTCTGTATAACCAATATATGAGTTTTTTCCTTCCAACGCACTATTTGCATCTCCCAGACAATAATTTAAAGTGTCAGTTTACTCACTCAGTGTTAATGGATATATTTGCAAAAAAATTCAGCACAAACCAGATAAGACCCAGAGAAATATAAACTACAGTGAGTGGTTGATGATGTTTGTCCACCGCCACGATATCTGGTGGTGATGAAATTATGCTCGGTGAGAGTTCATTTTCATATTTGGTCTCTGGCTATGCCTTCAGAACACTTCTGTACGTGAAAGCATGTGTGTGTTAAAATAAGAAAACTATTTCCAGAAGTGACAATCATGAAAAGAAGAAGCAGGTGTAAATAAATTATTATTTAAACTCATTGCCTGCTTGAGTAACAACAGGATGGAGCCGTTTGTTACCAACCACAACATGAGTGTGTGGGGTGATGGTGGGGACAGTGAAGAAAACATAGTTAAAATGCAGTAAGGCATTCATCTTGAGACAAATTCTTCCATAGCTTTCCATGTCCTTTCATTGCATTTATAGATCCTGCAGAGTCCTGTACTGAGAAATGATTCTGAATGGGTGGTGTAATAACATTTTCATTCTGTGGTTTCATTGATGGCCTCTCTTTAGCTGCATGTGAAAAAAAGAGTGGTTATTCCAGTTCACAGATTGCTCAAGGGAACGTCAGAATTTTCAGGGTCTTAATTACTGTGCTGCTTCCCTATAGATTTCTCTTGTTATTGCTTCATTTAGATTGCAGTATTTCCCATGGTACTTCTCGTACTTCACTATTATCAAGCACTGCAGATGATGTATCAAAGTCAGGTGCTAGGAAACTGCATTTGTCTCCAGACAAATATTTCTGTGTAAACATTTGCATTTCCAGTTTGTAAGGGGAAATTGAGTATTTTGAAGAGTTCCAACATCTATTTTCCTTTGCAAGCTCTCTTCAGGCTATATTAATAAATAGCAACACTTACTAGTTATGGGTTATTCAAACGAGTTGATGATAAAGCGTGACAAGATGGCAACCAAATATCTGACATGACTTGATCAGTGTCCTAGATATGGAGCATCCCTAGAAGTCACCATTTTGTGAAACTGTTGTTTGTGATACTGTCAGACAATTCTGGGGACAACCTGTGCTTGGCATGGCTGTGAAAGTATAAGGGACAGTTCTGTTTCCAACCATCTTTAGCTATACATAAACAAGGAAATAATATGTGCAGTTTATTTCTCCCCGAGTTAAGGCTTATTTAATCCCTCACATATGTCAATTAATAGAAGATTTGGACCCTCCATGAAATATTGGCAAGCAAAAAATAATGTCCTTACTTAGAATAACTTTGAATACATTGACTATAAGAAGGTAATTTAGTGTCTTTCCTGTATATAAACTTATTATTTCCTTTGTTTTGTAATATGTTTTTTCCCCAAGGGATTAAAAATTACATAAAGAAGAAGCAGAGTTGCATTTAATGGTAGTGCTCTTCCCTGAGGAAAGTAAACATCTGAAGGCTACAAGTAAAGCTTCAGAACAATATTTACGAAATGAATGAGCAGTTTTCAAAAGATACGTATGTACAGGTCATTTTGGGCATACCAACTTTGCATACAATACTTTCAAAAACATTTAAAAAGCATTATGAATTGAATTTCGCATTAGGATGCTACTGTGTGACAATTCTAAAATCTCTACTTTCAGCCAGAAACAGGTATTAGAAACATATTTAATAATACATAAACAACAGTATGATGACCACAAGAGCCATGACCCAATCAAGAAGATTTACTACAAGAAAAAATTTTATGCAACAGAATGCTTAAACAAGGCCTGCAGGATGAAGGCCCTGAACACTGCCTGAATTTTAAGGTGCATTTATGTAAATGTAGATTCAGAAAAACTTTCACAGTTTTAAAGGTGCTAAATACTAATTTATTTATTTGTTTTTCTTGGTGTAATGGTTGAATGATGAAATAGTCTAATAGCTCTTGTGTTTACAGTCATCAGTGGTTAGGTCTCTGAAGCTTTCAGAGACAATAAAAGAGGCCACAGATTAGAATTTCTTTAGATATTCTAAAGTAAATACCAAGCCAACTTCAAATTCGGTGCATTTTCTTTGGTAATAGAGACAAATCACCAAGAATATTGTCCCTTTGCGCATATGTGTTCTCAGAAGGCTTTAATCACTGAGTGATATCACAAGCAATTAATGTCACTATGGCATGAGTTAAAGAGAATGTTTACCATAAGCTCAGTTGCTATTACCAGCAAATTTCACAATTTCAACAGTGATTCCTAGTACAGTGTCAAAAGAGTATTACTGATATCTTGACCTAGTAGCTTCAATCGATATTGTTCCATGTTTCATCAAACAGTAGGTCATTCACTTGATGTACTGAATTTTATTACAGGGACAGCAGTCCGATATTCTTTCTCTTAGAATCTAAAAACTTGGTTTCCTATGAATTACCTCTTTCCTTTGGAAAAGAACTAATATTCACTGCAACTAAGACATAGTATAGCTTCTGAAATCTCTGAAGTACATCTTCCTGTTGTCAAACAAAAAGGGGAAATGTCCATGGCAAAAATATCTCCTTTTCTGCAGACTCCCTCCTACATGATTTTCAGTGTTGTTTTTTTCCATGTGATCCACAGAACCTGATTTCCAGGCATGCATGAATAATTGCTCCTATGTTGTGAAGTGATGGAATAAACACAATAAAGACATCTTGCATTTTGATCTCCTTGTGTCTTATACAGACACAGCATCTTAAGTGCTATAAGGTGAACCTGGATGGGACTTCTCACAAAGTAATGAGAAAATGCCTCCTGTAGGGGGCCTGCTTTGCAGGGGAGCTGGACTCGATGATCTCTGGAGGTCCCTTCCAGCCCCTACAATTCTGCGATTCTGTGAAATGAGCCACGAGCACAGACAAATCCCATACCAGCCTTTGCAAATTCAGCTGACTGTCTGCAATCTGACTTCCGGGTTTTAAAATGAGAGAGTAAGAGACTGAGAAAATGTGTATAAATATTCCCAAGGAGTCACACAGTCAAAATGGTTAGCCAAAAAGCAAAAAAAAAAACCAACCCACATAGAAAAGTCAGCTTTAGACCTGCAGCAATGACCAAGACATTAGAACAATTCACTGAAGTAACAAGAACAGCATGAAGAAGGGCACGTAGGCAACAGATTCAGCAGTACATTCCCCCACACCACACAGTCATTAGTCATAGCGATCACAGGTTCAGGAGGGGAAAGCTCTGTTTAATGAAATTATTTCTTTTTATGACAAGGTTACCCATCTAATTGAGCAAGGGAAAAGAGTAGATGTGACTTTTTGGATTTCAGCAAAGCTTTCAATACTGTTTTTCACAGTATCCTTCTGGAGAAAACATCCAGCTTACAGCTAGACAAGTACAGAATATGTGAACAATTGGCTAACAGAACAGGCTCAAAGGATTATAGTAAATATAATAGTAATGTAAATGGGGTTATATCAGGCCAGCAGTTAGACACTAGTGGGGTTCTTCAAGCCTCCAATCTGGGGCCAGTTCTCTTCAATGCTTTAATAAATTATATAGATGCAGGACTTGAATGTTTACCAAGTAGGTTTGCTAACAATTCTAAATAAAGAGAAGTTGTTGACTCCCTTGGGGATAAAGAGGCTTTGCATAGAGATCTTGACAACTTGGAGGCTGGGCAGTCACTAACCGCTTGAAGTTTAACAAGAGCAAGTGCCAGATTCTTCATGTGGAATGGGGCAGTCCTGCATATGCACACAAGATGGGGGATGAGAAGCTGGAAAGCAGCCCTGTGGAAAGGGATTTGGGGAATTCTGGTTAATGGCAAGTTGAATCTGAACCAGCAGTGTGCCCTGACAGTCCAAAAGGCCAACCATACTCCAGGATGTGTCAAGTCCAGCACTGCCACCAGGTGAGGGGAGGGATTGCCCTGCTCTGCTTACACTGTGTGGCCTCACCTCCAGCACCGAGTGCCAGATTGTGTGCCAAAATGTAAGAGAGAAACCAAAGGAGGGCTACAAGCGTGGTGAAGTGTCTGAAGGGCAAGATGTGTGAGGAGCAGCTGATGTCCCTCGGTTTGTTCGGCTCAGAGAAGAGGAGAGTGATGGGAGGTCTCATGTTGGCCTGCAGCTCCTCATGAGGGGAGCACAGGAGCAGTTGTGCATGGAACAGGGTCCCCAGAGCAGTGGGCATGGCCCCAAGCTGCCAGAGTTCAGGGATCATTTGGACAGAGCTCTCAGATATAGGGTTTGGTTTTTGGGTGGTGCTGTGTGAAGCCAGGAGTTGGACTTAATGATCTTTGTGAGTCCCTTCAAACTCAGGATATTCTATGATTCTATACAAAATTAGCCAATAAAAACAATAAAGAGACATCCTGCCAGCATTTAAATGCCTGATTCCTTTTAATACATGTGAGTGGGTTGCGGAGTTTCTTCTTCCATAGATCAGTGGGAGAAAAGGGAATCAGTTTAGAATTCTTGATTTGGTACTGGCGCCTNTTTGTTCATTTCAAAGACAGGATAATTTGCTGCTGAACTTGAAGAGATGGATGGGAAAGATGATAATGGAAATGATTCATTACTAGCCTTGAACTTTTACACTATTTGACTAATGAAGTTGACATTTTTATCAGTACCTGCCATTTGACAGACTGCACCTATAGTTGCATGGAGATTACACGTGTAAGGGTATAATACTGATAGTGAAATTAATCAAATTATTCTGCTCTCAGGCTAGAAAGATCCACTTTCCAAATTAAGCACTATATAATTAAGCCTTTTTTTCCTTGTCATGATATTCTCCATCCATTCTTCAGGTATTTGAGTGTGATACTAGGGACAAAGAGTCTGATCATAAGGAGATCTAAAAATCAAAGTGGTGCTAATATATCTCTTTCTTGAATAAAGAAACAAAACAAAACAAGAATTTTAAAGCAACTTTAATGTTTTAGGAGATATCTATGAAACATTTAAAATGATCACAGACCTGATTCACTTTCTTCTCAACATTTAATATAGCGTAAACCATTTTATATATCATAAATTCATATTCATGTCTATCAACCATTTCATAAATCACAAAAAACTCCAGAGAATAGGTGTTTATGGAGTGCACTTTCTTCTAATCTACTGTTTACAAAACAATTTAATGTTTGTCAAGATACCCAGCTAATCATGTTGATCTCAATCCTCAGTTATGTATAAGGAGTACACTATATGTTTCTAGTAAAGGCATACGTGAGCATGCCAGCATGACTTTAGCAGCTGAAACCTCCATGCTTCCAGTCTCTGCTAAGTTAGAGTTGCTAAGAGATGCATACATTTACATAGCTCGTCAAGAACTTCAAGGCACCTGTGACTCATCATGCTATGCACATGTTCTCTGTCCTTCGATGGTGTCTCTAATACCTATCACTGTGTCCTAAGAGCCAGTATGACAGCTTTCCCCTGCTGGAAGTTGTCCCTGAGCTATGCCTACCTCTATCATTCACTAAGCAGCATGCCATGATGCAAATCAGGCTAAGTACGGCCAGCAGCTCACGCCCCAATTGACAAATTTTTGCACTGATTTTATGTCACTGAGTCAATATACTGGAACAGTTCATTAGACTGATAATGTAATAAAGAAGCTCAAAAGAGTCATAATATATGTAATCTAGGAGTAGAGCCAGATTATGCAGAACTGCTTGTCTAGATATAGCAAAGCATAACAAGTTTGTGTAGGTTAAAGTTTGGCCAGCTCAAGGAGCCTAAAAAATTAAGCATACCCAAAATATATTTACTAAGTGAGATTTTTCTGTAAGAGGGCTGATGCACATGTGCAATCATTAAGCCTTAAAGAACTTAAGAAAATACATATGCCCATAATAACTGGATACATTTAACAAACATCTGCCAATACAGCATATTCAAAAAGCATTCTTGATTTAATATACAGTTAATGGGGTACTCTCAAAAGCTTAGAGAACCATTAATCATAATGGTGAACTTTTAAGTATATTTAATCAAGATATTCTTTTGTTCCAGTTTACATGCTTTGTCTTGCCCATAAAGTTCTCATTTATAGGGATATTTGTTTCTAAACATAAAACAGCTTGGTGGAGAAACCATTCAGGAAAATGACATGTTTTCTTCATGTTTAAAACATTTAATTTGCAAAACCCATGTTAAAAGGAAGCAAGGCAAATAATGCTTCTTATTTAGGAGTTCAGCCACGGACTGATTAATGGTTTGATAGCCCCAGTATGACAAGCAGCGGTGGCACCCTCATTTACAGTGTCTGTAGTGGATAAGCAGTAGCAAATTACGCCGAGGACACTCTTGTTTACTGAAAATCAATTTATTAAATCAAAAGACAAATACACTATCATTTAAACTATAGTTTTACCTTTAAGTCTCATCCTAAAGCAGTGACGTGCTCTGGAGCAAGCCTGGAATATAAATGTGCAGTACATAAAGATCATGCCCTGTACTGAAAGCTGCCCTGCGAATGTACCTCAGCACTGTGGCTACAGTAATCCTAGCACTTTTGCTGTCCTATGTAGATATACTCCAAGTGGAAATCAGACAATCTGTGCAGTAAGAGAAAGAAAATCTGTGCAGCCCCATCTCAGGTGAGTGCAGGTGCTGTGAGGTGTTGTGGGTAGTGAAGGTTTCCTCATGCTGGACCTCGTCTTTAAAATGGCCCAGTCCCGTGAGGCTTGTAGCTCTCAATGCCAGCACCCTGCACATGAGCCAAATTAGATACGTAATGGCTCTTCTGCAGACAAGTGGATGCATTTCTGCTTTCTGTCACAAAGGAAAGCATGAGTGTTGTTAAATATATTTCTACTTAGAGACAGAAAACAGTAATTCTTCAAACATTAGAACCAATGAAGGCCAATTTCCTAAAGATCTGTGTCTGATACTAAAGATTCTAAATTGTAATGTTCACAAAAAATCTTCTCAGTGACTGGGATGTTTATAAGGGCTTCTCTGGGTTGAATTCTCTGGTGCCTAATAGCTCAGAGTGCAGGTTTTTTCCATAGTTACAGAATTCTTTTCCACTACCTGATGAAAACCAGAAGATTATAAAATTGGAACCAGCTGCTGCCTTAGGGCTTTTCACTCACTAAAGGATTATTCTGCTAAAAGAAGCCAAATAGTATAATGCATATCTGCATTACTCTGAGTGAACCTGCTTAAAATATTCAGATGATGGTGAGAACCATTAGACATATTCAGTAATAACTAACAGAAATAAAGTATTTTCTGGGAAGCATTCTCCTCATAAAGAGGTTCAAATGTTGTTCCTAATAATGCTAAACAACCAGGATCTTAGAGGTATGTATTTATTCAAGCATCCAAACAGAATTCCAGCATTGTAGACTTTGACTTCAACTAATCCACCTCTGCTTTCAACAAGTATGGACTTTAAAACTACTTCTAGTTTACAGAACTAAAAGTCTGCCTCAGAGAAAGTCACACAGCACTACCCGAAAACCAAACCCTATATCTGAGAGCACTGTCCAAATGATCCCTGAACTCTGGCAGCTTGGGGCCATGCCCACTGCTCTGGGGACCCTGTTCTATGCACAACTCATGTGTGAAAATAAAGAGATGAAAGCACTTTCCTGCCAGAGAATTGATGAAAATTGTCAATTCATCATCAGTTTACAGAATGAATAGATACGCCTTTCAATGATGGCAGGAATTCCTCTGAATAATGGTCAGTTTCTCTAAATAAGCGGTTTTTCGAGAGGTAGAAATGGTAATTTGAGAGTTCACATGGAGGGCTCTCCCTGGCTCTCCTCACTGGACTGCACAAGTTCATGACCTAATGGTTTCTTGCTTGGTGGGTCACAAACGTTCATCAGTCTGAAGACAATGTATCTAGTTTGTAGTACGCATAACAAATCTAATTTATTGTCAGAATTATTGTGTTTGCCTGCAAAATCAAAGATTCAAGTCAAAGAACCTGTTCTCGTAGTTGAGCCACACTTTACGTAACACATTTGATATTAACATCTGTCTTTGTGAGTAAAGAGTGTATTTGGTGTGACAGCCAGGAAGGAATAATGACAGGAAAGCAAAGAAAAAGAGCTATATCCCCCCATAACTTATTTTTCCCCTCTGTATCGTAGCTTGTGAGCATCTCAAGCCAGCACTGACTTGCCATGCATTTCCTATCCACAGTTAAGCAAATAGGACATATAAACAATGAACATTTAAAGCAACCGTGCACCAGATAAAAAAAAATCATAAACTGAGACATTTGTCTAAGCCATTTGCAAGTAAATTCATATAATAAACAAAATGAAAATAATCACCCAAACCTGCTTTTCATGTCACTAGCAAAGTACAAGGTCCAATTTCCTGCTACTTATGAGCAATTACTTCAATCCACACAAAATGAATGCAGTATTTTTCAAATCTGAATTTGTAGCATGTCCCACCTTCTCCAAAGTCACTTTGCAGTGATACAAAGGAGTACTCAGCAGTGAGCAAGAGGGTCCTCATAATACTTCTGCCCACTCAGCTCTGTATATAACAGCTCAGCCTGTCTTCCTGAGGAAAAATCTATGCCTTTGCATTTTAGGTCCATTTTCCTCCCCACAACCTCTTTCCATCACTTCCAAATCCATTAGCTCATTTCAAACAACTTATCAAGTTTCTTGAAAAATACTGACAGGGGAGGAGAGGAACCCACGTTAACATCTATGCTGAGGCTGCAATACACCTTTAATGTTATTTGATTAATTTAGTGGAAACACTGGCCTTTCAGTGCATACAGTTCAGAATGCACTCTGTGCATTAATAACAGCAAGAGAATAGAAAGCAATGAATGGAAGATACTGAGGGTAGTTGTGCAAGACAAGGTGAATTTCAGGAGAGTGGAGTGATAGAGCTTTTGGGAGTACCTTTCAACTACAACTGAAGGTGATAAGAGATAGAGGACACAAAAGAATAAAGCAAGAACCACCCTGAAAACAACTGCTTAACCTTAGAGTTAAGTTCCATGAAGGCTTCCAGTCCTAATCAGAACCCACAATTAAGTCACCGCATAAGCTCATAGTCCTTGAGACACTGTGTTTCACTGTGGTACCTATGCAGTGTTACTGCATTCTTCCGCTGATTTACAAATGACCAACACAGGCAATTGAAGAATAGGAGATGGGAGTCTGTTTGCATGTTTTGTTGTTGTTTCATTTCTTTGTTTTGTTGTCTTGTTTGTTAGTTAGTTTGTTCTCTTTTTGGAACAGAAAGAAATGTGTTCTAGCCAATTTAGGAAAATGTGAATATGTAAATTTGCACCTCCAAGGCAGGGTTTGTTAAACATAATGTCATCTATCCTACTCCTCAGGAATTTAAAAAACAGTTACAGTAATTACAAAAATGTCTAATGAAATATTTCAGAAGAGATTATGGTATGTAATCTGTTAACTGAGCAGTGGAAGCCTGGGCACTAAACAAGTAATTTCAACAAAATTAGACTTCATTGACTTACATAACACTACGGTATTAATCAAAGCACAAAAAGCCACTATCTTCAGGTTTGCTGAATCTAAAGCAGAGCAGCTACATATATTTTTACCATAAGAATCTCTAAAACTCTTACAAAATTATTTCAGAAAATATGTCCCTTACTGTTTATTATTTCTGAAGCTGGTTGTGAACATAAGGCTTCTTGAAATGTTCTAGCAAAGCCAGTATGTTAGTAACAAGATGTTAATTTCAAATTATTTTTGTTTGGTGAACTTTTATCATCCCAAAGCCCAGCTTCAAATCAGCTCTATTTCCTGGCTGGCGGTTTTGGAACCAGGAACCATGTTGCTCATAAAGGACTATTTCATTCAAAGATCAATTAATTGGATCTCAAGCGATCTGCACATTTCTCTGGAGTTCCTCATGCTAGGGCTCATCCCCATATCCTGGTCTATGTTCAGAAATTCCCAGTGAAACCCTGGAAACCTGGGAACCATCCACATAAACAGGGTTGTCCTCCAGTTTAGCAGCTGTGAGGGAGAAGCCCGAAAGAGTCCTCACTCTCCCAGCTTTCAAGAGCACACAGCAAGGATAAAATGAGGATTGTCCCTCAGGGCTCAGTATTGGAACCTGTGTTCTTTAATATCGTCATCAATGACATCGCTGGTGGGATCAAGTGCACCCTCAGCAAGATTGTGGATCACACCAAGCTATGCGATGCAGTCGATACATTTGAGGGATGGGACGCCATCCAGAGAGATGTCAGGCAGTGTGACCAGGAATACCTCATGAGGTTCAACAAATCCAGGTGCAAGGTCTTGCACCTGGGTTGTGGCAACCCCCACTATTAATACAAGCTGGGAGATGAAAGGATAGAGCAAAGCCCTGCTGAATAGGGCTTGGGGGTACTGATGGATGGTAACCTGAACATGAGCCAGCAACGTGCCCTCACGTGGCTCAGAAAGCCAACCATATCCTGGGCTGCATCAAAAGAAGTGTGGTCAGCAGGTCAAGGGAGGTGATCCTGCCCCTCTACTCTGTGCTGGGGAGGCATTTGAATGTGGAGTTCTCAGTACAGGAGAGACATCAACCTGTTGAAGCATGTCCAGTGGAGGGCCACAGAAATGATCCAAGGGATGGAACACCTCCCCTACAAGGACAGGCTGAGAGATCTGGGGCTGTTCAGCCTGGAGAACAAAAGGCTCCAGGGAGACCTAATAGTGGCCTTTCAGTATCAAAAGGGGAACTTGAAGAAAGAAAAGGACAGACTCTTTAGCAGAGTCTATTGTGACAGGACAATGGGAAATGGTTTCAAACTAAAAGAATCATAGAATCATAGAATGGTTTGGGTTGGAAGGGACCTTGAAGATCATCTAGTTACCCCCCCCCCCCCCCCTGCTATAGGCAGGGACACACCTCTCTAAACCAGGTTGCTCAAAGCCCCATCCGGCCTGGTCTTGAATGCCCCCGGGGGAGGGGACATCCACTACCTTTCTGGGTAACCTGTTCCAGTGTCTCACCACCCTCACAGTAAAGAATTTCTTCCTAATATCTAGTCTACTTTTGCTGGCTCACGTGTCCTTCTTGTGTTAGGGGCTCCAAAACTGGATGCACTACTCTTGGTGGGGTCTCAAGAGAGCACTGTAGATGGGCAGAATCACCTCCCTCAACCCACTGGCCATGCTTCTCTTGATGTAACCCAGGATATGGTTGGTCTCCTGGGCTGCAAAGTCACATTCCCAGCTTATGAGTGAAGATTTAGATTGGATGCAAGTAAAGGTTTTTTACAATAAGTGTGGTGAAGCACTGGAACAGAAGGACCAGAGAGGTGGTGGATATCTTATCCCTAGAGACTTTCAAGGTCAGGCTGGACAGGGCTCTGAGCAACCTGATCGAGCTGTAGGAGTCTCTGTTCATTGCAGGGGAGTTGGACTAGATAACCTTTAAAGGTCCCTTCCAACTCAGATGATTACATGATTCTGTGATTCTTCATAACATTGGAAGGCTTAAAATCTGATCTGGGCTCACCATGTCTGTATTCAGGCAGGGCTCACCCTTCAACACCATTTCTGGTATTCCCCTACAGCTTCTAAGGGGAGATGGCAGTTTTGTTAGTGGAGCAGCTGCCACTCAGATTGGAAAAAGTAAGAGTTGTTATGAGCAACAAACTCTGATTTTCAGACAACTTTAAGAAAAAGAATACAGTTCTTTCCCAAAAACAGTTTACAAATTGAAACCACTGCCTGGTAGCAACTTCATTATTGCCTGTGTGCAATGAGGTTCCACTTGGGCTAAGTGCCCCATTTACACATCACTCAGTACTCTGTTACAGGCATCACAAATAATAAAAAGGCTGTGGGGAACTGTTGGGGTGAAGGCCACAGAAAAAAAGCAATTAAGCTACTTTATTACTCTACCAGATTAGTATGAGATCCTACTGGAAAAAAAAGTCTGCAAAAACCCTGAAAAATATAGCTGAAAGTAATGTGTGGAGCTTTTATCTTGTTAGTTGTGTACAGCAGGCCTGGTGCAGAACAATCTTCAAGGGAACATGTTTGTCACAGCTGAAGAAACATGGGCTTAATTTTGGGTCTGGATTTGCCAGAGATATCAAGACGTTTCATTAAAAAAGATATTATCCTCAGGTTTTCAGCATCTCAGACCTAAGATGTAATCCACAGGGAACAATTTGAAAACAAAAACAGTGATGTGAACAGGAGTATCAAGTCCTAACACTTCATTTGTGAGTAGAGTAATTGTTAAACAAATTATCCATCTTTAATGTATCACATTTCTCAGCAACATAAGTTTATTTGATTTGTCAACCACAGCTTCAGCCTAATCTCAGGGAAGCTCACTCACCTTGCTGCTGTTTCTTCAGCTTCCATTACAACGTCATAGCAGGACTGCACTGTTTGTGTGTAACCAGTGCCCAGATACCTATAGAATTGCTCATGTCAATTTCTCTTTTAGGAAAATGAATCTCCCTGTAGTTCTCCCAAAGAACCTGTAAGAGTGAAAGATACGGAGGGAGCTCCCCTCTCAGATATCAGGCTCCATCTCTCAGCTCTATCTCTATCCTCTTCTGCCAGGCTTCAGGGGAGGAGCGTGGGGATTGCCCTTATAATTAGAAGCTTCATACCTCTCACAACTAATCACAGTCTGATCCTCCTCTCTACAATTGGCTTCTTCTCACTGCAAAATCCTCGGCTCCTGGGTGTTTCATTCTCCCTTGCTAACAAAGAAACATATTTAGCAAGTAATTCTGCAAGGGGGCTGAACATCCTTCCCTCCAGCTCTTGTCCTTGGCTTTTGTTTCCTTCAGCTTCGACCTGCTCAGGAAAATCTATTATGCCTAAGCTATTACAATAGATCACTTTTAATTAATCCATTATTAAGTCCTGCTTGACATAGAGCAGAAACATTCTGAAGCAAAAAGTCCAAAAATTCTTACTCCCAGTTCCTTGCACTGGGGAAAGGTAGACAAAGAGCTGCCTGTCAAATAAACCCCGGGCAGATACCTCAAGGAGGAACTTGAGAAGGAGGTGGGCCACATGGGAAGGCAGAGCCCCCCATTCCTATACCTCTGCCTCTGCTGGGATGGAAGAACAGGACTTCCCCTATATGATATAATTGGGAAACACCAGGTCATTAGAATGGCAGGATTACATTTTACTTGGCTGATCTTTTGTCATAAAGTTGGACCAAGCCACTGCAACTTCCAGAAAGCCTTGAGGCAGTCTGAACATGGGATATACTCTACCTGGTACTCACGATCAAAGTTGAATGATTTCCCAGGTTGTGGCATGGCATGAGGCCAAAATAAGGGATCTCAGTTTAAAAGTCTGTGAATAATATTGGATGAAGTTTTAATTGTCAGAAAGGATTAGCATTCAGCTTGTGTTAAAAATAAAAAACTAACAGCGAAGATTATATTACAAAATATGTTGTTTATTTTTTTTTTAAATCAAAACATAAGTCAGAGGAATCCATTACAGAAGGTTAAAAAAGCACTTTTGAGTTTGTGGAAATCTTACGTTTCTCTCTCCATCTTACGTTAAACAAAGGAGAGCTCTACATCCAAATGCTGCAGGCTGGAGCTTCAGCAGCCATTCAGCAGGCTTTCTGTCTGTTTGACAAAAAATACCAGTCAGTAAATCCTATCTACTTGACTTGTACATAGGAGAAGATGCCCAAATTTGAAATAAATCAGTTTTTACAACTCTGATTCAGCTATAATCATATTGATATGCCTCTGTTTAGTTCAAATTTGTTTTCTGTTTCTGTTGTGCCTAAAATTGATTTTAGCCCTGACAGCAATTTCTATTTTCTTGTCAAGCTTTGTCCAGAATAAAAAAAATTAAATTTCCACCCAGAGAAGAAAGGAACAATGAATCAATTTTTACAAACAGCCAAAAAGAAAAGCAACCCTCAAAAGCTATCCAAGTTGTGGCTAATTTGACAATGGCATCTTGCCCATTATCTGTCCTTCCTGGCTATGCTCTTGCTCAGATCCACTGCTGTCTTTGTGATACTCAACCCTGCAAGTTTCCACTTACTGTACTGGGGAAGAAAATGTGCCACTATTGCCCCTGTGTCCAGCAGCATGCCATTCCTAGATGTATCTACAAACAGACTTTGAACATTAATGAAGTTGCTGTCTCACTGCATCCTATGAAAGAGGTGAAGCCCTCTCCAGGAGCTCCTTTATAACCTGAGATGTTAGAGAAAGTGTGTTGGAGTCTGATTCGTGACAAGAGCAATAGAAAACATATTCTGATTTTCAGAAATCTGATAAAAGGAAACCAAAACCTGAAAAAGAAAAGGAGGAAAAAAAGAACAGTCATTCAGAAGCAAGGAAAGATATATCCCATGATTCAGGAAGTCCCTAATCCAGACCAGACGTGGTATGAACTGTGGTGGGATATGTTATTGCCAGATGCTATTTCCAATGTGATTTATTTTAAAAGAATATTAGACTTGGCCATGAAGCTGCCTTTGTTTGAATTGTTTTATCTGGAGGTCCTGGGTGACAGAAAGTGCACTGGAATGGACTTTGTTCATCTACGACAACAGACCCTTTTTCTTTCCACCATTTGTTGGACTCATCACTATGAAATCAGGTTAGTTCTAGACCGCCTGGCATAACATTCTGGCATTGCAAGAACTGTGGTGACTGCACTCAAGAAAATGATCCACCATTTAGATGGACAAGCCAGCTTTGGTGCTGGTGACAACAGCCCTCCTATTGATGGTGTATTTTTGTAATTCTTGCTCCTATAAGTTGAGGAGTGGCCATAATCCCAGTCCACAAGAGGACCATTCCCTTCTCCACTGAGGGGGAAGGCCTTGGTAATTTTCCACAGTAAAGACTCAGCTTTTGTTTCTGAAAGCTTCTGGGCACAGAGAAGGTCTTTTGTAACCATTCAGAAATTTCTGCTGTTAGGGGAAGGGAAAAGCCCAATTGCTTCTGAAAGGCAGGTGAGCTGGGAGCTTAAGTACCTGAATGCAGGCAGTGCCCTCACCCCTCACCATGGGGCACCATCCCACAGCCAATGGGCTGAGAAGAGTCTGTCAACAATCCAAGACAAAGAACACAATGAACCATCTCCACAATCAAGCCACAGGCTCCAGTTGGGAGCAGAATTGACAGGGCCATCGATGAATCCAAAATCCATCCAGTGCAGAATTGGCATAAGGACTAGAGAGAGAAGGGCTGGCAGCCTGAGGCAAAGTTGAAATGGTGTCCTGGGCAACGGAGGGGTTAAGGGAGATCCCAGGGGTGATTGGGCAGGGCTAGCAGTCCTACTAGTGCATTCAGGGGCCTGAAAAATGCCAATTGACTCTTCTTTCTTCAAACCAAACCCAACGTGAAGGTCACATGAGTTCACTGCTATGGTCAGGATGAACAGCAGTGGAAAAGATAATTGTCTCGTTAGACTGTGATTTGGAATGATCCTTCTTCGTAAGACAAGAGGTAATGGCCTTAAGTTGCACCAGGGGAGGTTCAAGTTGGATATTAGGGAAAATTTCTTCTCAGAAAGGGTGGTAGTGCATTGGAACAGGCTGCCCAAGGAGGTGGTAGAGTCACCAATCTGGAGGTGCTCAAGAAAAGGGTAGATGTTGCACTGAGTGACATGGTCTAGAGCTGTCACAGGCATGGGTTGATGGTTGGACTAGATGATCTTATTGGTCTTTCCAACCTTAATGATTCTGTGAGTGATTCCGTTGCAATTCAAGAGTTAGTTACATCTTTCCAAGTGTCTGCTCATCTTCCTTCTCTCACACCTTCCTCTTCCTCTAAGGAGGCATTACTGGAGGCATTTGGGAAGCTTGGCCTCACTGAGGCCTAGTGAGCTCATCTATGAAAGTAAAGCGAGAAGGAAGAGGTCCAGCATGTTTATGAGAGCAACCTTTGATGAAAGATGTTCTGAAGAGCATAGCTATAATGAGGGGAAAAATCCTGCAACAGAAACCTCGGTAGGAAAGAGATTTTTGTTTCATTCAAGCTGTGTCTTTCTTCCATTATCTGACCAGCTGAAACCAAACTCCTCTGAAGTGAATCTTTCCCACACAGTCTGGAAATCACTGGTCATCAGCATGGCCATACATTTTGATCTTTCTTTTCTGGTAAACAGAGGAAGTTCAAAGTCTTCTTTTCAACTTTAACACTGCTGTAAGACCAGAAGATTAGAGTGTATTAACAGAAAAGCCCCAATGCTATAAAAGGAGCGAGGCAAGAACAGTTAGCTTCTGTTTATGAAGGGAAATAGAATAATGTAGATATAGTGAAATAAGTGTGTTTCTTGGTATGATAATACACTTTGTATGTAAAATTTCTTTCCCAGACTAAAAGTATTTTTTACTGTGGACTCACTAGCTCTATAAGAAATTTTTGTTCAGGAATAATCCCTCCATTCTGAATGCAGATAAACTGCTTAATGGGGAGCAGTGTCTGCACAGTATGTGCACCAGCACAGCTGGAGAACTGTGGGAACTCTCCTATCCTCTCCTCTTGAGACACTTTTCTCCATAAGCAAATCCTTTTAGAGTCTGGGTATGCATGTTTGAGAAAGAAATAAGAGAGTATTTTTAAATCAAAATTACCCAAACCTCAAATATTTAAATCTCATGAAAGTATAGTCTGCTTCTATAAGATGTGCAGCCCTTCAAACTACTCACTGCACTGTGAAGACCAGTAGAGGAGCAGCGGAGCTCCTGGGAACCTGATATTTCATGAGCATCCAAATGAACGAACTCTGGTTTCCTACTGCTCTGTATTGTGCTTTATCTACTGCAGTGCCAAAGAAGCCAAAGCTCCAGTTGAACCTTTCTAATTGATGTGACATATACAGGTAGATTTTCAAGTGTGTAACACCACGTGAACTCCTGATGCCTATAATGGTGACCCTTATAGGTTCATTGGGACATAACTCGCTGATGTCCCAATTTCAGACAAAGTGGAGGTTTCAACACAAATCAGTATTTGCACAGAACACCAATCTTGAAGCTAGCACCACTAGGATCACCAGGAATGGCCTATCTCAAGCTGTTGTACCCATACAGAAAACTTCAGAAGCTAGGCTGGCAAAAGCTGGTTGGCCTTTAATAAAACTCATGTATCTCTTCCAGCTCAGTCTGGAAAGCAAATAAAATGGGGGAAATTAACAAAGTAAATGAACATTTGAAGTTTAACCTAATTTTTAGTTGGTTTTAATTGAAGAGACAGTGGCAATACTGCCCCATCTCTTTCTTGGATGGCTTTCAAAATAATTAGGAGGTCTTTAAATTTAAAAAAAAAAAAAAAAAGCTGAGAATTGCTGTGCTGGAAAGCCTTCATCCCACCAGAGAAATATGCAACATTGGAAGCAGGAACTCAGAGCCATAGGGAGAGCTGAAGCCTGAGCAACACAATGCAGAGGTCAAAGTGACAGAGGAACCATTATGAAATCCAGGTAAAAGAGGAGACCTTGAAAAGGAGAGCAGCTTTGTAATCCCCCTACCTAAAATACAGAGGAGCAGCACAGAACGAGGGAGACAGACTTCCTCACATTATCAGGAATGATAAAGGACTTCCCATTAAAAAGCAATAAAGAACCATTAAACCCTATGGGAAGGCGGAAGAAGCAGCAGGAGCAGCAGAAGCCTCGGTGGCAGGCAGCTGCCCAATGGAGACGCGGCGATAAAAGCAAGACCCCATCCTTCAGGGGGTCCTGCCCACCTGAGCACCGCAACCCCTGCAGGGGGGCATCACCCTACACCAACCCACAGCTCGGACAAGCCGGGGCTGTCAGCCACACGCAGTGTGCTGGGTGTTGGTTCTCCGTGGGACTGGGGAGAGGTGGCAGCAGTGTGTGTGTACATTGCGTAGGCTCTGTGTTTCTGCTGGGGGGGAGCAGCGTGCATCCCTAGCTGGGCAGGAGATTGGGCTTCTTGTGCGCATCCCCGGCCGGGGGTTAGTGCAGGGCTCTGCGTGTGCACGTGGATGTGTGTGTTGCACATACACCACCTGCCCGGGGGCTGCCGCAAGCTGTGCGCGCTCTGCTCCCCTCGCCCGTGCCGTACCGCGGGGGTGTGCGCGTCGCCGGGCGGGGGGGA
>JACDJE010000659.1:128165-161594 GCA_016647715.1 Pavo muticus | reverse complement strand
TTTTTTTTTTTTTTTAAGAACCCGAGTCATCCACGCTTCCCGAACAGCTGCGAGTTGCGAGGGAGGCGAGCGCTGCCCCCGCGGGATGCGTCCCCCGGGCCGGGGGGAGCGCGGGGAGCCCCGGGGAGCCCCGGGCTGCGGGGCGGGGGGAGCTCGGCGGGGCCGCTCCGGAGCGCGGGTTCCCCCCAGCCGCTCGGGTCAGTGTGAGAGAGGATAACGTAGTCCTCACGCTGGAGCGCTTTGGAAAGCCTGCCTTGTGTTTTTGTTCCTTCGGCGCTGCTAAAGCGGAGGGAAATGGCATTTCGTAGTATTCTGCCTCCTGCCGTGGGTGAGCTTTAAAGATAAAGGCTCGTCGTTTGTTTCCAATGCTCTGGTGGCAGCGGGGAACCTGATGATAGAAACCCCCGGTGTTCTCGGTGGATAGCTGTCCTCTGAATTACCCCGAGTGCCGGGTGATTGAAAATCCCCTCTCCCAAAGCTGGAAATACCGGAGGACTGTGCTTGTTTAAAATATACCAGCATACATCCTCTCCATAGATACATCGCATGCTGTCATGGCTTTAAACACCCCAGCGTCTTTGTAACTGGGCATGTTCGCCGCACGGCTCCTACAAACCATTCAGTCTACCAGCATTTCAGTGGCTGTGTGAAGGTGGACTGTTGTATACCCCCAGTGTATGGACCACATTCGTAGTTGGACTTCATTCAACTCAAGTTACATAATGATTAAGATATAAATAAGCAGTGTATGTGCAGTTTCTTGGACATTTTCATTCATTGCAGCTAAGACCATCTATATACGATTGCTGCCAAAATTGTCACTTTTTAAATGTTTAGATGAAAAAGGAAGTGTCAGTAGCATCAGGTGGAGGCAACATTCCTAAGCAAACACGTAGGCAGACAGACCTTGCTGCTTAAAGGACACCTAAGAGAAAGATCTCAGTGACCCCATCCTGTAGCCCTGAAGAGGCTGCTTTGGAAGAGTAAGACGAGCAGCAAGGCTGGACAGGCTGGAGAGAGAGAAAAGCCATATCTGCTGATATTTGGTTTTAAAAACAGTAAGCTTGCTCAGCTGGCAAGTTGTACCCAAGCTTGTGCAGAGCCTCAGGGCTGGGCAAGGTGTGAGGAGCTCAGAGTCCGACCTAGCTCAGTGCAGCCCTGTGCCGGGCAGTCGGTAGCGCTGCTCAGTGGTCTGCTTGTTTGCCGTCACTCGAGGTGTGCTGTTAGAGCTCTGGAAGTCTTTGCCAGGGAGAAGAGATGCAGCGCACACAGAAAGTTTGTTGCAGGTCCTTGGTGCTGCTGCCTTTTATTCAAACAATTCCTGATGCACAGACCCCTAGCTCAGCCTTACTGCAACTTTCAGCTGCCTTTTTTCATATGGTGCTTCCACATGCAGCCCTCACCACAGTGTGCACAGTGCTCCTTTCTCATCTGGATGCTGTCACAGAGCTCAGCAGGGTGGCCTCATTCAGGCACACACAGACAGTAAAAGTGAAAACAACTCCAGCTCAAGGTGAAGGAGAAGCAATGTTTGGGGCAGCATGCTTCCTTCTTAGCGTCTCCATTGGCTTCAGCATTTTGAAATGTGCCGTTGCTGTAAGGATGCCACATCAGATGTATTTATTTATTCATGCTCAGCCTTTTTTCCAAAGTGCAAGTTAATTGGCAAATTCTGGCTTGCCATTCAAGACAAGGCGAGGAGTGGAGATTTGCAACAGCTTTCCTTTCAACATTTGGGATTCTGCCAACAGCTTGCTACTGGGACTTTTAGAAGGAAATCTTGATCTTATGTGACTTCCTTGGGCTTCGTGTCCGTACATGTGCAGGTAAACTGTTCTTCAAGGCTCCGCTATATTTAAAGCTACCTGCTGGAGGACACTGCAGCCAGCGTTGGGCTCCGCATGTTGTCCTTACGTAAGCAGCGCTGGGGAGAGGCTGCCTGCTCCCCAGGCTGAGGGGCTGTGGGAGAGGGGCTCGGTCAGCAGGCACAAGGTCTCTGTGAAGCAGCAGCTGAGGGGCTGCAGCGCTGGAAGACCTCTCTGCAGACCCTTCCAGAGGGCTTTGCTGCCCGAGCACGGACCTGCTGCTCCCACAGGCAGCACCAAGAGGGAAAGCCCAGAGCCAGAAAGGAAAGCACTGAAAGTTGCAAGCTATTCCAGCTCAGCTTTGTCTGGGCAGACATACAGATGTTCTAAAAGTTATTATTTTTTGAAATATATCTTGAGGGATTCTTGCATAGTACCTCCTGAGAATTTAATTTCTTGTATTTTGTAGTAAATCTTTGGGACATATGGCTTTAAGTCACAGTTTAGCAAGTAGAAATGAGTGTCTACTTCCTAACCATAATTTCAACTGTTAATCAAAATAAACTTTACAATTTTTAATTGCAGAGATCTCTTAAAGATGTACAATAGTGTTCTGTGGGATACTGTGCAAAGAAATTGCTTGGCACATCGTAGCCTAACTTTTTTCCTGTTGTAAACGTAAATCCCACAGTGTTATTCTTCTACAATTCTCAGGCTATATGGAAAGAATTTGGAAGGAATTTCATTATTTTGACTTTTTCCTGAGTAGTATATGGCTTTGGATATTACACTGCATGCTGTAATAAATAGATTGCTGTGGTGCTCAAATTCAATCCAAGTAGAATGTATCTATATTCAATCCTATGATTAAATACTAAAAGTGAGCAGAGAAGCTGAATTCTGGTCTTTTATTGATCAGAACTTGGAAGTTTCTTATCTTGGGCAGCTCTAGATGTAACGACAGTCCCAGTATAGCTTTGTAAGTCGCTAAATGCCATAAAAGATTTAGCTATAGTATGCATCAGTCAAGATATTTAAAATCTATTAAGCTTAAAGCTGTCTGTATTCTCTGTTAAAGGTGGAAGGACAGCAAAGGCTATTCTGCTTTTTCTCCATCGTGAAGCTCATTACAGCACACGAAAGAACTTCAGTCTTACAATGACATCTTCCTAGAGTTAGAGTTCACTTATTTACTGAGCAATACATCACTTTCTCCCAAGGCTTGAGAGCTGGAGTGAGCTAAGGAGCTGTATTGCTGCTTTTTTTCACCAGCACTGAAAATATGATGACATTAGCTCTGTGATCATTAAATAATGAATATTATTTGGAATGCGTTTGTTCATAGATTATGGTGACCACAAGAGCAATATTGAAACCGTAATGGAAAAGTCTTAGGCCATTAAAATCTGTGGGGTTTTTAATTTACTTGTTTCTAATGCAGGAAATCTATATTTAGCCATAATGGCAGATCAGCTCTGACTTAGGTGTCTGGCTTCCATATGTTGCTATTCCTCCTCTGGATGACTGTAAAGAGGAGTAGTAACATTACTGCTGGCAGCAGCAAGAGTTAGAACCAACAGTCTATTAGATAATAAATAATATATGTCACACTGGCATAATGCAGCTCCAAGCATTAAGAAGTAGGCTGTGATAAGCAGCACTTGCCATCTTTACAAGGAGCAATGGCAATCCACCCATTTGTCTCTCATAATACCATGATAGTGGGATCACAGTATATTATGAAACTGTGCAAAGGCAGATGCAGTTGGAGTCTAAATGAAGGTGCCAAGCAGATCTGTTATCACACGTGACGCAGGAGGATCCTCAGTGCTGGTCTCCCCAAGAAGTCATGCTCTTACAAGATATTCTTTGTGCTGCCATTACATTCGGTTATTACCTATTAGGAAATAAACATCAGCTCTTCAGGTAAAACCGTGTAACAAGGGAGTGAATGCAAAGCTGTGCTGATAATTAACTGAACAAAGCTCTGAAACATAATCTTCTTTGATGACACTGGAGATGAGCTTCTCTCCCTGATTGCCTAACAAGTTAAGAAAGGGAAATCATTTATGGCAGTACAGTCCAAATACAGAATACATTTACCTCAGAACATTAATAAGATGTCTCAAGGCAGCTCATAAAACAGTTTTTCCCAGCATCTCATCAATTGTTAACTTTTAGAAAAGTAGCTATATTTTAAATACATGAAGATAAAAATAATAAGCAAGCTCAACAGCTCAAATTGAGTCCACAGTGCTGCTTTTCACAGAGGTTTCAGTGGTGTATTGCCCTCTTAAAGTGTGAGGTTTTGGTTTACCTGCGGAGGCTGATGAGCTTGTCTCTGCTGGCTCTTCTCTCAGATGACTGACGAATCCTACCTTAAATTACTGCCATACATTCAGTGTGAATTTGAATGTGTCAGAGAGATCGTGGGACAGTTTGAGCAGAAAGTGTTGGCAGGCTGCAGCAGCTGGAAAAATCCTGCTAGTGCATTTAAGCAGACGCAAAACAGTGAGCTGGACTAATTAGCCTTGAAATAACAAAGCTACGAATGACACTACTGTACGTGCTCTTTCAGTGGTTGCTGAGATTAATAGCACACAAAGTTATCTTCCTTGACAGCAGTGCCATCTAGAAGGTCTCACCTTCTAGAATGTTTCCATCTCGTGCTTTTTCTGCTCTCATTGTTGCTGACATAGAGCAAACTTCTTCAGTGGGTAGGCCTTGTGATTGGATTTTGTACAGGACAAGCCTGCCTACCTATAGCTAGTCACTTTAACCTCTATTTCAGCATTTTGTTAAAGCAGCTGTAGTAGTGCTAAGAATCTTCTGCTTCCCTTGGAGTAAAGAAGGGATGTGATTGTTTGGGTGCTCTGATCTCCTTGCAGAACCAAAGATGTTTGGCTTTCGTTCCGTAGTCTTGTGGTTAGGTTACTTACCTAGAAGTGGGAAAATGAGCTCTTAGGCCTTTCTTAGATAACATGATGCAAACAAGTATTTGCCTCTCGTAATGTGAGATTTCCTCCAGGCAAAGGGTTGCTCATACTGTGCAGCTATGGATCCCTTTCTAACACACCTCACTGGGAGGGTGTTTTCCGTCCACGCAGCCATCCTGGGGCTTACTGGTAGCAGCAGTAGCCTATGATGTATGAACCAGGCAATTACGTAAATGGGTTGTTACCATCAACCACCATCTCTAGGAGCATTTTATACATTGTACCTTTCTCAGTGTTTTTTTGTTTTTTGTTTTTTGTTTTGTTTTGTTTTTTTTTTTGAAGGGCTTTCCTTTATGTGTCTCCTTTAAAAGGAGGCTTCCACTTGTTGAATATCGTTCGGGGGAGTTGTCTCCCTTTTGATCCTGACTGGGCCTCATGGGAGTTCAGAGTACTTCCTTCTGACTGTGAAGCACTGTGTTGATTCTGCTGTAGAGATTCTCATATCCTTCTTTGAATGTCAATCTTGCATGTTTAGTATTAGAAAACTTGAATTAATGGCTCTGATCAAGCAAATTTCTAAGGGGATGCTGTGACTTTTAAAAAATACATTTTGGCTTGAGAGAGGTAAATAAATACACTTATAGCAGCATTTAAATACAAATTTTCATCTTGTCTTAATTTCAGAATTAAAGCAACTACCATTGTTGCGTGGTACTGTGCATGATAGCGAGTGCTCACTTGTTCTGTTCTTATTTCAGCTTAGGGTATAAAATATCCATACTCTTAGTATCTTTTGCCCTTAATCTTGATGTTCTGCTTTCCAAAACTTACACTGTTTCCATTCATGGTATGACTAAAAAACACTATGAAATTGAAGTGTCTTCTCTACCGAGTTAAAGTGAAATTCCTAAGGACAGCACTCCCATACCCAGACCCCAAACAAGCTGTACTTTTGTGCAGTATATATAACCAAACCATCTTATATAAGGTCAGCAGTCAAAGCTTCCTGCTTTCTGGATGGTCACCAGGCAGAATAAGGTGAGAAGTTGTCACAGGCCTCATGTAACAACTTTTAAGACTAGATTGAATTTGTTTTGAGGCATTCTATAGGTTGAGCATGAAAATGTTGAAGGGCTGGACTCTCCCAAATCAAGTCTGTGCTGACATTTGTCTTAATTTTTGATGATAAAAGCTTTTTTTTTGTGATGACTTGCTGATGTTATGACCTTGGGGACATTTTCAGACATTTTTAGTTGCGTACTAAGGAACTTGTCAAAACTGAGTCATCCAGAAATGCAGGCCTTGATTCATTGCTTCCAGATTCAGTGCTTCTGTGAAGCACCTGAGATGGGAACGTAGGCTGTAGTAGGGTCACTGGATTGAGACAAGCATCTCTTGAGTAAATATGCCTACCTCTAAGTGAAAACTTCAGGCATATCTCTTCCTATCTGCTGTTTAGGTAGGTCTAGGCCTACCATTTTTCGAAAAGGGATAAAGTGTGACACTTCTCAGTTTGTCTTGTTGCTTCAGACATCATTCATTGTGTATATAGTATAATATTGTATACTGTATAATATTTCCCTGCCTAGAAACCCAGAATAATAGTTCAGTACTGCACTGTTCAAGCTTTTATTCTGGAGAACAAAAAGACATCTGTGAAGTTCTCCAGTGCTTTTCAGCTAGCTGGCAGCACTGTTACTGGTAGGGAGCAATGGAAGATTGAATTTAACAGAAAGATACAAGACTTCAGGCTTAGAGTAGCCCTAAAACTAGTTATTTTAGGACATCTGGTAACAACAGTGCCTCCTGAAAGAGCAATAGGAATGTTAAAAACCTCATCCATCATTTTCATGCACTGCAATGCAATTTGAGAAAAAAATAAGTTAGTAAATAAATGAGTTGTGATTCAAAGCTCCAACTTATTAATATTAATGTATTTAACTCATTGCTATATCCTGTATATATCATATCAGTACATCCTCAAAGAATTGTATGGAAGCACTGATCAAAACTGTGGATCCAAAGTGCTAGCCAGGATATAAATACATAGTCTGACTTAGCCCTGAAGTGAGGATCTTACATAATCACATTTCTGTAATATCTGGTTGTTTGAAATTAAAGAAAATGATCTGCCATTCGGACTTGTACTGCTGTGTGACAGCTTATCCACTCTGAAATTTCCAGGGAAGGCTAAATGTGCAGTGAAAGACAGTATCTTTGGCAAAAGCAATAACTTAGCTCTTAGCAACCAATTGTAAACATAAATAGTAAAGTGCGGCCACCACAGACAATTACACCCTCATCAAGAGATGCTCCAACATGTACTGCAATGGAAATGCAACTGTTTTCGTAAACTGAGCAGGAACACACCATAATTTTTTGATAAGAATCAGATAGCCATGCTTGTCAAAGGCAAAAATGGCAGAGTATTATTAATAAGGAAAAACAGAGAACTAGAGTTAGTCGGGAATAAAGGCTGATGATGATCTTAATTCAGCACTGGGACTGACTCTGAAGCTATTACAGTATATCAGATGCTCCGAAACATAAGGAGGTCACTGGAATTCCTTTGCACTGCCTTCATGAGCATTTTTCATGCAGTGGGAGCACAAACCAAAAGTCAAAAGAATCCATGAAAAGATGAGTTCTGTTAGTGCTGAGTGGATGTATATATGTGTGGTCCGCAGGGCTGAAAGAGAAAGTGTAGAATAAGGGTTCATGTGGTATATTTTAGTTGTGATAGCATGCATTCATCACTGATATGGTGTCTAAAAGCTCAGTATTTGAAGAGCTGCCCAAGGGGTTAAGGACACACTCAGATGGCCTGTTTTGCTCAGCATAACTTTCTTTCTGTGTTGTCTTTACAGGCATCTGAAGCTAGGCAATAGGTTGTCAAGTCATTCACTGCTCTCTTGAGCTCTTAGTCCAGTATGAAGGGGTGTTCCAAACCCTTCTCTCAGCTTCTGTGAGGTTCTGCTCAAAAAAGGCACTCGAGGCCCTAAGAATCTTGAGGTAAAATTGCACCGAATACTGTCAAGTGTTCTGCCCTTTGGTTTGAAGTTGTTCACATCACCCTTAGTGGAGGCTAGGGCTCACCTACAATGCTTTACTGGAGGACAGTTGTAAGTAATTAATTATATTAGTGTGTATTAAAATATCAGATAAACCAAAACTACCAAGCTTACATGACTGCAAAATTTTACAAATATGTTGTCAGTTATACCCTCCCTCCTTTTCTTGTCTTCTGTCTCCTCACTTATTTCTGTCTGGCTTTTCTTATACAAGGTCCTTAAGGAGTATATAAAGCCCCTGAGCACAGTGCTCTTCATTAAGTTCAGCTCATCCATCTAAAAGACACTTCTGCTCTCAAGACAGTGAGAACAGGGAGCTACCAGACAGACTTATGTCAGTGATTTGAAAAGTTCATCTCTAAAAGGCCCCATCTTTTTAGAATGCTTCCTGTGGATCTCTGGGACTCATACAGCCAATATGAAATTTTTCGGATACCAAAAATAAATCATCTGTGAGATCTGTTACAAAATAGAAATAGTAAACTTTTTAGACCAATTAGCCAAACTAACACCCCAGAGTTGGTTTGCAGGGTTTAGACTCACAAAGTCTTGCCTTCCATAGTCCAGTCTGTCCATAGCTGTAAGAAAAGCCCACAAGGCTAAAGCTGCAATTTTGAATTAGCTCAGGGAAGAACCCAGCTCTCTTAGTCTGTACCACAGGTCTGGCCATTGTCATGGTCTGGCACAAGCCACTGCTTGCAGAGAAACTCGATCACTGGGGGTGAGGAGCTCAGGCTCCATCTTTGCCCCTTCTGGCCACATGGCTTTAAGTGGATTCAGCCACTCATCTCGAAGGACTTGAGCCCTAGCAGACACAGCTATGGACAGTCAAAGCTCAACTTCTTCCTTGCTGCACGTGCATGCATGTGCTCCTGCATATGGATGTGAATCTGAGAAATGCTCACAGCGCTTAGGATTACTGTCTGACATGTTTCCTGGCACTTCTCTGCCTTCAGCTTATCAATTCTTAATTCTGTGCGATGTGACTCCTGTCAGGCTGGGAAATGGAAGTAATTATTACCTCATTTGATTTTTATTTTTTTCTTCAGAGCTTTAGCTATGATCTCAGCCATTTTTTTTAAGACTGAATTTAAGGGAAAACACTATTAATTAAGATACCTCAGCTCACCATTAGGAAATTGCAACTCTTCATTTTTTTTTGAAACAAAGAACAGAAAATTGATAAATGTAATGTGGGAAGTCAGTGGTTAAGGAACAGTACTCCAGCCTTAAACAAAGCTACTGCCCATTACCTGACATCTCAGTTACACCGAACTTTTTAGAAGCATTAACAAATTATTATTTTCCTCATGCTGGAGCCAGGCTGTGTTTCCAGAGACAGAGCACTCCTCTGCCTGGACGCGACTCTCTTTGGAGCAAGGTCATGGACATGTGGGTACAGCTTGGCCAGTGGGTGGAATAGTCCCAGTGTTTGGGCCAGCTGGCACGGTGACCTGGGTCTGTGTGGTTAAACTCATGTAGGCTCCAAAGCAGATGGCTGCGTGCAGACCGCTGGCTGAGAGCAGACCTTGAAGCATGCTGACTCTCCAGCCATCCTTGCAAATTATTTGGGAAAGTCCTAATTGCGCTGTGCCAGGTGGTGCCCTGGCCATGCAACAGCACAGGCAACTGAGTTCCTCTGCCCGAGGGTTTCATCTGCTCCTGTGGATGTGCCCATCAAATGTGATAAAAATGCTAACGACTCTGAAAATAAGCGACTGTCTCAATTTGAGCAGCCAAAATTATTGGGTACTTCAGGCATCTCTGACCTTCATTTCTCCCTTATAAAGTAAGGATAATGATAACCTGATATTGATGTTGAGATGGTAAACTCTTGGATGCCTTGGAAGCTCTCAGTTAGGACAGTGAGAGCTCCCTGTGGGAAATACATCACTGTGCATACAATGCTGGGTTCACAACAGGACATGCTAAATAATATTAGGGGACAAGTAGTGAATGAGAAAGATAAAAAGAAATGGTAAATAATAACCCATTCTTGTAATGCTGAAAGGATTGGTGTGGGGGGAAATCACACCATTAAAATCTGCATGCATATGGTGTGGGGGAAGAAATCTAACCTTCATTCTGGCTTTCCCTAGGTTTCTGAGTAGTAGTCTTCACAGTTTTAATTTGTATTGAACACAAAGATTTGGTTTTGATTTAGAAAAGTTTTACTCAATATATTGATATTTACCTGCAAAGTCATTTAATTACTGCAAGAAGGGAAACTCAGTTTTACTGGAGGTTGCTCTTAGTATGCATTTGTGTTTATAATTCATGTCCTTTTGTGCTGGGTGCTGCACAGTGCTGGTGAGCAGCAGAACGCCTTTGCCTGCCGAGGGCTAGAAGTGTTTCTCACTTTGCCATGGTGGTAAAGGTGCACGGTGGATTTGCATGCAGCCAGAAGGCTCAGGCATTAAACCAAAAAATGTTTAAAAACCTTCTCAGGACAAAAATTGCAGTGTCTGAAAAGTTAGTAACAGTAGCTAAAAGCCAGAATAGTTATTTAATGAATTGTGAAGGTAACTTTGATTGTGTAGTTTTGTTACAATTAAAGGTCTGGTGATTTCTTGTGAAATTCATAATGTGGATTATAAAGTTAAATATGTTTTGCAGTTGAAGTAGAGGCTCTTAATTATATTTTTGCTAAAGGCACAGTTAGAGACAGGCTCTGTAATCCAGGTTTGTGGGAAAAGCTGCCCAGGAAGAAATTGAAAAAGTATATATTAGAAAGCAAAAGAAGGTGTGAAGAATTGTACTTAGGAAATAGACTAGAAGGATTTTTTTAAGTCATATAGTCTATGGGTTGTATATGATGAAAGGAGCTCTATAAAAAGGCAAAAATAGCCTTCATTTTTGAAGACTTCATTTGAGGAGAAGCTTTTTTATTTTTGATCTTTCAGAAGCTCTGTATGTTCCGACTGAGAGCACCTTGGTATGTATCTATATACACAGCACCTTGGATCCAGTTTTCTGAACACAAACTGGATGTTTCACTTCTGACTTCCACATGACCGCAGTTTGCCAGGATTTTTAAAGCTCTTTTAGAAAAGCCACACTTCCTCAAGTAGGAAGATGCAACCGATAATTACACTGTCAGATGAGAAAATGTTTTATCAGCTGTAGATCAGCATTGGTGACACTATAATTTTGCATTGTTTAACAAATCTGTGTGGTAACCACACTGTATATAAGCTAAAACAGTGTGTTCTCTGCCTATCTTTAGTTTTGTAATCAGAAAAGCAAAGGAGTGCTCAGTTAACCTAGGATTAATCACATCAACCGCTTGACTTCTACTGTTTTATTTTGTATTGCTAATACTCAAGAACAGATATTAATAAGAAAAGAGAAGATATCTCTGAGATTCAAGAATGAATAAACAAGCGAAGTTCTGTAGAAATTGCCTGAAGACTTGACTGATTTCATGGAGAATGACAGAAGCTCTTTACGAATTTCTTAAATTCTTGTGTTTTGTTATGTAAGACATCCTTAAAGGGAGAAACAGAATTGTGCATTAAAGTCTGAAAACATTTTTTCATAAAAGGTTGTGAGTACTTCTTTCATGCAGAAATATCCTCTTATAGCTGCTTAGTGTTTATGTGATGGTCTCTGTCAGAAGGCGGATAAATGCATCAAGGACCACCAGGAGAGCTTACGTGACAAGACCTGGTAAAGATCTGAGTCCCCTCATCTACTAGTGTGCATGAGGGTAGTTGCTATGTTTTGACTCCGATGACCTTCATTTATGGGGCTCATTGATGCTGCCCCATAGCTTTCAGTGCAGTGGCAGCAAGCCCCATGGTGCATGGTTCTTGGAGTGCAGGAAGCCACCTGTGCTGCAGCTCCTAAGTCCTACCACCCCCTACATCTTCTCTTTGCATCTAAGGCAACGAGGAGGAGGGTAGAATCAGATTAAAAAACAGAGCCTAAGGGGAAGAAAGGAAAAAACACAAAAGAAAGGGATGCATATTATGTAACCCTACTGATGTCAGGGCTTTGGTTTTGATACAACATTTATCTTTGCAAGTGAACTTATCACAGTATGTTTTTTATGAATGAAGGTAAATGTTACTGGCTTAAACCCTTATGTAAATAGGCAGAGAGGTGCACTGGGTAATCAAGAGAGATTTACATTGCAGTGCTGGAGGTAGAATGGCAGGAGGAAGAATCTTTTTACCCTTATGTGTTTTAAGTAGGTTCAGCTTGACAGTGGAACTGCAAGTAGGGTAGTGGATAAGGACTGTTAGGCTGATGCTGCAAGATTCCACTACTTGCTGCTAATTTAATTTTTTTAAAGAAGAGCAAAACCACAGCAAACCTATTTAGCTCACTGGTACAGCCTGCTATCACTCTGTTTCTACTGCATCTAAGAATTTTGCTGTGTTTTAAATCTGGTGGCTACTTTGATTTTTGAATACAGAAATAGAATGGTGGAGAGGTTGTTATTCTCTGACTTTGTAAATTGAGCTGTAAATACATGCATTTTCTTGCTGCATTTCTGTGTTTTTGGCTGTTCCCAGTACAGAGGTTAACAAGACAGAACGTTATGTACTTAACAGAAAACATGTCTATAAATGTAAATATTACTCTACTGGGCAACTTTCTAGGGAACTTTCCTTTTCCCTGATGTTTTCGGACTTGGAAGTCAGTTAATACCATATCTCTGCTAACATCACATGGGGATTAGCCTTACTATTAGTTTATCTGTTCGTGGAGGATACCTTTTAAAGTTATTTATAACAAGGCCTAGCAATCTTAATTTTATACTAGGAACTTTGTCAACCCTGTCATAAGTATGTCAGATATCACTTTCAAATAATTCTTTGATTTTTCCCAAGTACTTTCAGAGGAGGATTATTTTGGATCCTCACTGCTCTAATGAGGATCTGATCTTTGTGACACTTTAATTTCCTTTCAGATTTCCACCTTCCTTTCATGGTGAGTTTGTACCCATTGGTTCTTGTGCCATCACAGTCCTTCAATAGAAATAGTCCTTTTCCTTTCTGGTGTTTACTCCTGATGTATTTATAGGTAACAGTCCCTCTTATAGCAACCTTCATACTTATTCTGCAAAGAGGATCAAATTCTTGTTCACATCAAGTACTTCTTTAAAGCTGCAATTATTGCACTTCAAAAGGAGAAGCAGACTGTTGAACTGTTGAGTTGCAGTGCACGGGAGGAGGAGACGTCAACTCATGGAAATTCCTAAGGAGTACCTTCCTGCTTTGTAAGAGAAACTGATCAAAGCATTCTTAATATTCTTCCCTTTGGGCCATGATACCATTGCTAGGTTATTATTTAAGCACTGTGTCAGATAATCAACCTCAGTAGGAGTGGTGGGTGGATTTCCTTCCTGTTTCATACTGACATTCCAGATTTGGTGGTGAACAGCTGCACTTCAGAGTTCTTTGCAGCACTATGTACAGTAAGTGCGGATGAACTTGAACATTACAAAAACTGAGATTACTGATGGCTGTCATGCAGTCATGTCCCTTTAGCAGCTTAACAGGTGAACGAGCGGGGCAGAAAAGAGCCTTTCTGAACCCTTCTTGTGGTTGGTGACCCTGCCCATGGCAGGAGGGTTGAAACTAGATGATCTTTGAGGTCCTTTTCAACCCAGGCCACTCTATGATTCTGTGATTCTGTGTTGAGCTATGAAACAGCATGCACAGTCCTTGCCTATATAACCAATATTACTGTTCAGTTAGGTTCAGAAGAGTTAGGATTCTTTAGACCAAATAGGTCAGGAAGTCAGCAGTGTCTGGAGATATAAGATTTGACTTGTCAGGATGGAAATTATTTGGTGTGTAATTTTTAACCATGACATAATATGGTAAGTCAAGATTTGGAGGTTGGGAAGGGAAGCAGTTTCATTCAGCTTCACAGTGTATCTCCCAAATTTGATATCTTCAGTAAAAAAGAAGGGAGACCCCACTTCTTTTTTTTTTTTCCTTACAGATATTCCTACAATCTTTCTATTAGCCTACCTCACAAATTAATTGTTAAGTAATCAGATTTAGCTGATATGGCTGTATCAGAAACTGATAAATTCTCTGTACAAACTTTTGATTTTCACGAAAGCAAATTCCTGTTATTTTTTTTCCTTTGCTGAAACATAGTGCTCTTACCCATACCAGTTGTTCCAGGGGTTCTGTATACTACCACAAAGGAGTCTCACTGTAGAAAGAGCAAATTACCATTGTTATATTTTCATCTGCATGTGAAAGTGTGGAAGGAGAAAGAGGGAGCATTTGGGGGAATGTGTTCTGCATTGCAATATTCTAATTTTTTGTCTTTTTCAGCTTCAGGAATGGGTCGGTCTATCTGAAGAGGACTCTATCCAAACATTTGCAGTCTCCAAGCTCATTCTCCTAAAGACTCTGGCATTACAGCTGCACCCTTTTCACAATGGCTGAGAAGGCTCCACCAGGGATCAACAAAAAGTCTTCAAGGTCGACCCTTTCCCTCCCTCCAGAACCAGTGGAGATCATTAGGAGCAAAGCTTGCTCGCGGAGAGTTAAAATAAATGTCGGTGGGATCAACCATGAAGTGCTGTGGAGGACTTTGGATAGACTTCCGAGGACACGATTAGGAAAGCTCAGAGACTGCAATACTCATGAATCTCTGCTGGAAGTATGTGATGACTATAATCTAAATGAAAATGAGTATTTTTTTGATCGACACCCAGGGGCTTTCACTTCCATTTTGAATTTCTACAGGACAGGGAAACTACATATGATGGAAGAAATGTGTGCTCTTTCTTTTGGCCAGGAGCTTGATTACTGGGGGATTGATGAGATATATTTAGAGTCTTGCTGCCAGGCAAGATACCATCAAAAGAAAGAACAGATGAATGAGGAGCTGAGGAGAGAGGCAGAGACAATGCGAGAGAGGGAAGGGGAAGAGTTTGACAATACCTGCTGCCCAGAGAAGAGGAAGAAGCTCTGGGACTTGCTGGAGAAGCCCAACTCATCTGTGGCAGCAAAGGTAGGATAAACAGTATGTTTAATGCACAGACAGGAGAAAATTATGTCATCACTCATGTATCTGGCATGCGTGTTTCACTAAAATATTTAGAGAAAAGAAGAATCTAAACATCTTTGTACTATGAAGTAAATACACCCAAATCTGTTCTAAAACCCACTGAAATCAGCAGAAGGATTCCTGTTGACTAAAGCTGATTTTAGGCAAATGCTGCATTTGTTGTATATAAACAGAAACATCTGTGCAATTGTTAATGGACTTCACATTTACTCTTCGATAAAAATGTGTCCGGAGAACACTAATTACTTTTTAGAAATGCATTTGGTTATGAGAAATATGTTCTATTAAGCCTACATTTATCCATGACAGTGTTGACATCTGTTTCATTACAGGCTTTGTGTAGATGTGATATCCCTGACTCAAAAGGTGTGCTAGATGATAAGATAATCAAAGAGCAGCATCAACAGCTGCTGTCTGTCATGGTTTTATATTGGGCAAGGATTGCAGTGTTTTCTCTTATACTGTGTTTTTTCAATCAAGAATTAATATATTAAAGTATTAAAGCATGTGTATATAAACACATATGTACATGTATATATGCATGTATATTTGTATATACAAATATATATGATATACATATATACATATGTATAATATGCATGTTATAGATATATTCAGTCACGTGAGGAAACATTCTCATGAAGCCCTGGTCCAGTACTGCTGTCTTTAAACAGGCAAACTGCTGAAGGTGACAAACAATGGAAGAGTTTCCCTTTGCAGGACTGTGTACACACAGGGTGAGATTTTGGTGCTGCTATTTAGAAGAGAGATTGCTTTGCTTCTTGAGGGACTTCATTGTTTTCTTTGTGATGTGGGGTACTGTTAAATGTGAGGGAAACTGTGGAACCTTTTCTCCAGTTTGAACCACTCAAGACTAAAAACGTTCAGGACATGTGGATTTGTGTTATGCTTAACTACAGCTTTGTTTTCTTATGTCATTAATTTATTATTGGATTCAACTCCATCGGACTAAGGTAAGCATAAAAATATGTTGGTGGAGTGGACCAAAAACAGAGTCCTGGCAAGGATATTTTCTTGCAATAGCAATTTCTTGGTATTGAGATGCAATACACAACATTTTTATTTTAACTTTTCATCGTGGACTGCATAACTGCTAAGCAATAACTGATTTTTTTCAAAATTTCATTTATTCTGACAGAATATAAGGTTCATAACCAGAGTAAAAGCTAATAGGAGAAAAGAAAGTGTGTATTCAGTATATTTTACAGTGTGATAAGAATACATTTTCTGCTCTGTAGATCCATATTCTGGGCCATATGTTCCTCTCCAGGAAAAGGAGCAGAGGGGAAGCAGATGGGCATAAGGTGTGCCAGGAGGGGTTCAGGGAGGCCGCGTTGCGCTCTGTGATCCCCTGGTACAAGTTAGCCTCCATCAGCCCCCCCAGCGCTTCCTGACACAGCTGCTGCACAGCCTGCAGGAGTCAGGGACCAGCTTCTCAGGCCCACACTGTTTAGAACACTACCAATATGACCTGTAGCAGACCTCCCTCCTTCCCAGATGTCTGTAAGCATAACAAGCAGCAGCAGCATGGCGGTCATGAATCTGGCTTCTCACTGGTGAGCAGGAGGTCTGAGCTCCTGGTGGGGTCACAAGGCTGGAGGACATTGTGCCTGAGGGGGGACATCACCCAGCATGGCACAGCCACAGCTGCATCCTCACCATAAGTGCAGGCAGGCTTTGGGGGAGAGGAAATGGAGTGTGTGTTTGTGGAGCCTATTCTCATTTTATTTTTTTTTAACATAGAGGAGAAGGCTCAGGACTTGAGACACTAGTTTAATTAGTGTTTTCCTAAGACTTTTGTATTAGGAGTCAGCACAGCAAGATGGAATAGATGAATAGAGCAAAACTAAAATACCAGTTGGTAGGTTCTTTGTGATTAACATTTAGCCACTCTTTGGCTTGGTAGATAAATGCAGAAATACAGGACAATTAAACTTGCATGAGTGCTTGCCACTGACCCAGCTCTTCATGGATCACCATTCCTCATCATGATTTTGCTTGAAAGGTGTTAGACCAACTGAGCTTTTAAGAAAATCCCCCTTTGGTTGCTCAGGCCAGATTTGTCCTCTGGTTTTGCAAATGAAAGTGGCTGTTTCTTTCTTTTCCCAAGATGATTAAATATGTATTGTTTATCTTTTAATTTCCCTTTTCCCTTGTCTTTTTTGATTGAATGTTAATGTTCTATGCTTCCTTGCTACAAGGGGTTTCACATTGCACTTGTGTACATGTTGGAAAGGATAACTGGCTTGCATTATTACAATTGCCTTCTGTCTAAGTTAATGCCATCTCATGTGATTCCTGTGACTCTAGCAGCTGGAAGTCACCCTGTTATATGCACTCCATTTCTCTTTCTGGCAATTCTCAGTCTGTAAACATCTATATGAGCCAAAATTATAGTCAGTTACACCCGTGACATCTGAAGGAAGGCTGTAGAAACTTGGCTGAATGATATGGTTACACAGCATAAGAGGAGAGCAAAAGCTGTCACAGCACATTCAGGCTTGTGGAACACAAGCAAACAAGCAGAGCTGCATGTAAGACAAGATATGCTGGAGTGAGTCGAATGTGCTCTGTCTGGAGCCATTGCAGGCTGTGTGAGGCTCTGGGCACAGTTCTTATCTCAAGTGTCTGGATAACGTCATTTTCAGATCTCTCATGTATTGTTTCATTATGTGATAAATTGCTAGTTTGTCCCAAAACAGGAGGCAGAACTATTTTCCTTCCTCTGTAGAAGCAAAAACAACCAGCCCCCATCCTGTGAATCCTGTATTGGGCCATGAGCCCAAGACCTCCATATCTCAGGGGACAAGGGTTCTCTCCCCTAGTACTGCCATCCCAACAGAGCATCTGAGAGGTCTGCTGGGCATAGAGCAGCATGTCTGGTTCAGGAGTGAGATGGTTCCTAGGAAGGGAGAGATGCTGGCATTTTTAAACTGGAATGTTGGGAACCAAGGTAGGAAATATTACCATGGAGCCTAGAATTCAAAGATTTGATCCCTCTCTAATTTCTGATGAAACAGATGAAAACGTGGCAATGTACATAGCTAAATGAGAGGTGCCTGGTCTATCATTCAGGTACTGTGTAGTGCCTAAGCAGTTGACAGGAACAGATTACTTTTTAATCTCTTTCATGTAAAAGATTAGGAATGTGAGGTAAACACTCAAGTGTGGTTTGGGTATGTGGGTGTGCCTTGCCACTTCTGGATTCTGCTAAGATCCCTTCTGGGTCTAATCCAAAGCTTATTGAGTTAAGGAGGAGTCTCAGTTTGGAGTGGGTATCATAAATTCTGCTTCTTTAGAGGTCAGTGAAGGCTTGCCATTGACTTCACTTACAGCAAGGTGAGACACAGCAAGATTGGAGCATAGAAACAGATGTTGTTTTACAGCATCTATGACAATAAATGGGAAAGGATGGTAAGTATGTGTGGCAAGGAATGAAATCTATGGCTGGATAGCAAGAAAGGAGCATTATAGATCAAATTCTGTTGTGCAACACAGGTACACTTTACTATGTGAGTTTTTTATTTTAGCAAGCGTGAGTGTGCACTTCATCAACAGTTTCCTCCAGGTATGTTCATTCTCACATAGTCCTCTCTCCAGCAAAGCCCTCCATGATTTCAGTAGAGGTTTTGAGCAGGAAAGGCAAGATTTGGCTCTATTTTCCTGCATTTTCCTTCATAAGCTTTTCAAGTAGGATTAAGAAAGAGTTTTGTGAAAGGTTGGCATTCTTTGACTTCAGAGTAGCGCCTGAGATTTTTGACCAGTGTGCAACTAGTATTTTTGAAAACTGAAGAAAATTATCTTAGCAATTTGTAGCGCAGCAAAAACAAAATAAAAACATATTTTGAGACATTAGGGCAAATAAGTCTGAAGTGGAATAGGCCCTTTCCCGAGAACAGTCCATGGTACATCGATTTTTCTTCACCAAGGTCTTAGGCACCATGGAGATTTTCTTTGGGAAGTTAGAAAAAAAAGAATATCCCATAACTTTGTCATTTAGTTACAGTTACTAGGCATAAAAGAGCTTCCTTAGAGAAGTAGCAGCTATGAGCAATCTATCTGTATTTTGAAAGTCCTCAAGAGACACCAGAATGAGTATTGATTTCACTGGGTGTGAACTGACTGCAGTTGGATTGCATAGGTACGTACAGTCCAGCACCTGACTGAACTGGGATATTAAGGATGAACCTAGCTGAGTTGAGGCCTTTTCAATGATGTGTGCATCATACTGGTCTGTTCAGCTTACTTAAGATCTGGAGGGCTTTTCTTCGGAATAACTGTGAATCAAGCAGACCCCTACATGTAGTGCTTCTGGCGCAGTGTTAGCACATGAGCTCCTAGTTCCATTCTTGTTTGTAGAATTCAAGAGCTTGATTCTTTTCTCACATTTGTTTTATATCAATGAGACTTGCTTGAAATAAATCCTAAATAATTATGGAATGTTTCAAGTGCCGATGAGATACTATAAATATAGTAAGTGAGGTCAGAAATAAGTAGAATATCTAGGAAAAATACAGAGCTTATTTCCACCTAGAGATATTTGACACTGTCTCAATCATCTTTCAGTTTCATTTGTATAAGCAAGAGTATTTTAAATAACTTGCAGTGTTTTTATCGATAAATATCAGTATTATTTTTCTTTTTTCTACGTTTCAGTATTTTCTATCACAGTTTGGCCCTTTGAATATAACTGCAGAGTAATTGCTTGGGATTGACTCTACAGGTCTTTCATGTGCAAGTAATTCTTTCTTAAAGCTCAGTATGAATATTAACTGATCAAATACAAAAGGTTGTACGAATAAGTTAAGTCATTAAAAAAATTACTAGTCAGTCACACTCTATCCCTGATTTTCGCATAACCCCTGTTGATGTACATACAGAGAAGGGTAAAATATTGGCCGTTGTACCTCTGCAGCATGGGGTTTACCTTATTTAAAGTTATGTGAAACCTGGTGGGATTTGAAGTTTATTCTGTTTCTCTGCATGGCTCATTTGTCCTTATTTTACGATGTTTTATTTACTTATTTATTTATTTACTTTATATTGCTGGCTGTAACAAGTATTCCTCCTTTGTGAAAAGCACAATAATTTATCAGCTAACTAGTGGATTGTGAACTGCAGAAGGTATAATTATCCTAAGCCTGACTGGAAATAGCGGAGTTTGTGTGCTGCATTTAGTAACTAACACTCTATGAAGAAAAAAAATGAAAATAAGAAGAAGCATTAAGTAGAGGGGATACAGGCCACTGACATTCATTTGGCTGCCTCACGCATGATGGCTCAGCTTGTCACACAGACTTGTTGAGGGAGGGCACTCCCAGTATGTGTTTGGGACCTGATTCTTATTTTCCATGACTGCTTTACCTGTATTTTGCACCAGCTCTTATTCCTATGTAGACATTTTAGAGCAGCTTAAGAATGATCTTGGGATAACAGAATTAGCAGAGTCATTATGTGACTTCAGAACAGAGCCGAGTGTCATAGAAAACATTTCTGCGTTCCATTGCAGCTCCTTACAAATTAGCTCCTAGTCCATCTTGCTGAGTTCACTCAGGGGCAGACCCTAATTAGCGGCACGCTACTGGTCCTTTTGGGTTGATGAACAAATCAGAAATGCTCAGAGGACCTCAGGAAAACTTTCAACCGGTTGGATGAATTGCAAAGAGTAACCACAAATAAGAAGAGTCTATACACGGCTGACTGTTTGCACTGAGTATGTAAGATAGTGTTCAAAAGAAAGAAATGTATTTTCTTGTTTGCATCCTTTGTTAAGTTTCGTGAACAAAACACTTTTCCTGCATATGTCCTTTTTTTGCTTTAGGTGAAAATGTTTTGTTTCATCCAGACTTTGTTGTTTTTCTCTCTATGACAGCTCATATTTTATGTGCTTTCCAATGTATTTGAAGACCAAGGTTGATGATGGCAGAGAATTAAGACTGCCACTTTTAAAGCACGGGGAATGGCTTTTGTACTATTTTAATTCCCACAAGTATTTATATTGTATACGTCATAGCATGATAGCATTTGCTGAAGAGGAGTGGTATTTTCTAGCTGACGTGTAGGTTGAACTTCTATTTGACCTCTGGTTTCGATTTATTTTATGGGGACCCTGTTACAAGCCTTTATCTGAATGTGCTAACAGGAATGTTACAGTTTGCTTTGTCACACCCAATACTTTAAAAACAAATGGCTGCTGAAACTAAGCTGTGGTAAAACACAGAGGATGGTCACTGGTTATAAACATGCATCTCCATATTACCATAATTTCTGGACAGGATACTTACTGCCTCTCTTTGCTTTTAAGGACAAGTAATTTTTTGTGTCAAACAATAAAGTCAGTCAATGTGATGTGAGACAAAGAGATTGTATTTGATCCTAGTCATTCATATTTAATAACTAAAGTGTTCTAATATCTTGAAATATAAGTGAATATATTGTTTTTTCAATGAGTATCATATCAAGCAACACAGTTGACTGGCATTAGTTAATCAATTTTGTTTTAAGAGCTTGTGTATGCTTACTGCTGAATTGGTCATTAAAAGATTATTTACCTTCTTTATTTCCTCTGTGAAGTATCATGTAACTCATGATTCAGCATTTTTGGTCAGCCTAAGTGTTACGGGAACAGAGCTACCATCTGATCCATCTTGCTGCAGAGGTGTTTAATTCCTCAGTTACATCAGGGTTCCCCCTGGCTGCATGATCTGTGTGTGTTATGCTGAGAGGTCTTGCTGCAAAGTAGAACTTATTAAAAACTGCTGTTAGATTAAAATGAGTAAAATGTCCTTTGAACTGACCTGTTTATTATTGACATGTAATTCTCAGTAAATCAGATGCTTAAATTATGGAAGCAGTGCCAGGAGCAAAGATGTAGTGAGGTCATATTCAGATGGTCTACCACTGGCTTCATGCTCCAGAGAGTATCCCCATTCATTGCATGAACAGAGGAAAAACATCTTTCCTCCTTGAGTCTATGACAAAAAGGTTTCAGTGATGCTGGTTTCATTGATGCATCATGGAAAATTAAAGAGGGTTCATGATGAGTCATGTTAAATTGGGGAGGATCTGGCCAGAGATTGTCTAGGCAAATTTAACACACAACAATCCATGGGCCTTGATGGGATGCACCCACAAGTGCTGAGGGAACTGGCAGAAGTGCCTGCTGAACTCCTCTCTATCATCTTTGAAAGGTCATGGAGAAATGGAGAGGTGTATGAAGGCTAGAGGAAAGCCATTGTCACTCCAGTCTTCAAGAAGGAGAGGAAGGAATAGCTGGGAAACTACAAGCCAATCAGCCTCACCTTCATCCCTGAGAAGGTGATGGAACAGTTTATTCTGGATGTCATCTCTAAGCAGGTGGAAGAGAAGAAGGTTATCGGGAGTAGTCAGCATGGATTCACCAAGGTAAAATCTAGCTTGACCATTCTTGTAGCCTTCTGTGATGTCATAGCTGGCTGGGTAGCTGAAGGGAGAGCAGTGGATGTTTTCTACCTTGATTTCAGCAAGGCTTTTGACACTGTTTCCCATAACATCCTCATCAGTAAGCTTAGGAAGTGCAGGATAGATGAGTGGTCAGTGAGGTGGATTGAGAAGTGGCAGACTGTCAGAGCTCAGAGTCCCACACCTGGGGAGGAATAACTGCAAGCATCAGTACAGGGGCTGATCTATGCAAAAGGAGCTCTGCAGAGAAGGACCTGTGTGTCCTGGTGGACAGCAGGTTGGCCATGAGCCAGCTGCGTGCCCTTGTATGTGGCCAAGGCCAATGGTATTGAAGTGCATTACAAAGAGCTTGGCCAGCAGGTTGAGGGAGGTGATCCTCCCCCTCTACTCTGCCCTGACGAGGGCTGGAGTACTGTGTCCAGTCTGGGCTCCTCAGTTCAAGAAAGACGGGGAACCTCTAGAAGGAGTCCAGTGGAGGGCCACAAGTATTATTAGGGGCCTGGAGCATTTTCTTTATGTGGAAAAACTGAGAGATCTAATGGGCAGATGTCAAGAGGATGCGACCAGACACTTTTCAGTGGTGGCCAATGACAGAACAAGGGGCAATGGGCAAAAGCTGGAACATAGGAAGTTCCCTACAAACATGAGGAAGAACTTTTTTTACTTTGAGGGCAACAGAGCACTGGAACACACTGCCCAGAGAGGATCTGGAATCTCTGGAGATATTCAAAATCTGCCTGAATGCTTTTCTGTGCAACCTACTGAATGTAACCTGCTCTAGCAGGGGGGTTGGGCTAGATGGTCTCCAGAGATCCCTTCCAAGCCCTATGATTCTGTGATTCTGAAAAAGGCAAGAATTGTTGTATTAAAACTTAGAGGAATCCATTATCCGTATTTGAAAATAAGATCTAATTGGTAATATTTTGCAGAACAAAGCTTTAAGGTAATTGTAGAATTTTAGACTCTCAGAATATCCCAAGTTGGAAGGGCCCATTAAGGATAATTGAGTCCAACACAAAAATCAGAGTATATGACTAAGAGCATTGTCCAGATGCTTCTGGAACTCCAGCAAGCTCGGTGCACATGAACACTGAGGAGCATATCCCAGTGTTCATGTGCACCGAGCTTGCTGTCAGAGAAAGACAGAAGAAAATTTTCCTGATATCCAGTCTGAATCTCCTCTGTTACAGCTTCATGCCACTCCCTTATATTCTCTTGGTGGTCACCAGAGAGCAGAGATTACTGCTGCTCCTTTGCTCCCTGTGAGGAACTGCAGGCCTCCATGAGGCCTTCCCTCAGCTTCTTCTTCTCTGGGCTGAACAAACCAAGGGGCCTCAGCTTCTTCTTGTATGTCTTCCCCTCAAGACCTTTCACCATCTTTGTAGCCCTAGAATGTGTCTGCATTTGTGTCACCATTCACAGAATCACACAATAGCTCTTGCACGGAAATGTGCGCTAGGATTTAGAATATACAATATCACAATTAATTACTGAGAACTACAGTGTGCATGAGAACAGCCTATTCTATAAAGAATGCTCTTACCTGTAACAGATAGAAAGCATTATTTCAGTTTACCCCAGCCCCATTCTTAATTTAAAAGAGCAGTTTAACTGATTTTTTAACTCCTTCTTATATTCTGTTTCTGCTGCTTGCTACCCTAAATTGAGTCTAGTCCAAAATTAATATCTTTTAATATTTGTATTGCAGTGTTTCTGGTTAGTGTGGTCATATTTTGTGCATTATGCTATGCCCCTGGCGAGCTGGCTTTTCAGCTGTGACATGTCACTTAAGCTGTGTCATGCCTGAGTGGACAGACCAGACTGTTGTGCCTTTCACTTCACTGAGAGGCAGATCGTATGTCCTAAAAATGTTGTATTTCCGTTCCGTGTTTTCATAAGCCTCTGGCTTTGCATTGTCTTCTCACATTTAAGATATTTGGAAACAGCTAGATGTCAGGGAGACATATACTCATAAATTAAATGACATGAAGGTGATGTTATTTGAAGGATTATCCGGACCAAATCTGTTGGAAGCAAAGGGCTGCACTTGCTGACTAGGTGAACAAGCTCTGTCTTTCTTTTGTAGAGCTGAGAGCATAACAAATCTATAAGCTATCCTGCAAACTGGCCGTTCTGTGTGAGTGTCTTATTGTTCCAAGATGCAGAAGAGTGAGAAACAGTTCCTAGGTGACCAGAAAGCCAAAGAGATTCCTAGGTGTTACATGTTTCTGGAAAACAAAAACAACAACAACAACAACAACAAAATGACAGTGTTTATTATGACATATGGCAGACTCATAAATCTTCTACTTAATGAAGATACGTGAGTATTTGATGCATAGCACTGAACCCCAAGTCCTTTGAGAGAATACTGAAAACAAGTATGTGTCGCTGGCGCAGCTGTTTCAAAGTGACTTTGAGATCCAAAAAGTATCCCCATGGAGTCTTTTTATGAAGACACCACAGTCTGCTCTTTACATGCATGGGTAATTCTCTCTTTGAGGAGGCGTGCGATATGGCCATTTTTTCAGATGAAATAAGAACAGGTATTCCATTTAAGTTTGTTTGATTTGCACTGTTAGAAATCCAGAAAAAAACAGAATACTACATCCTGTTAACTGTACAGTGTCTTGTCCGTGCATTCTTGTGTTCCATGTGCTGAGACAGGTCTTCTACTGTTTTAGAGCAGCAATGGAAGAGAAAGTTGTTTATGAAAGTTGTTTATGAAAAGCACTGAAATGGTGAAGCCTAAATATAAACAAAGTAGCTCTTATTTCCAAAATCTGTTAGGGGTTACTAGAACTTCTAGTCATGCCTTTCCTAAGTGTGAGTATGTACAATGGTGACAAATTTAATTTTGTAACTCACAATATTGCACAATGATTAAATGTGTGAGATGATGGAGGCACGCAGGACAGTGGTCTTCTACTTAGAAGCTGTCTGAGTTGTATTTGCTAATTTTCAAGTCATCTTGTAGCTACTTGCTATAAAAATTCATGCAGAATTGATTTTAAAACATAGAGGAAGGCAGGAGCCAGAACACGGGATGCAAACTTGAAGCCTGAGGAAATGTTTGTCTGGATGACTAGGTGAACTCTTTGACGCCAGGCGAGTCTTGCCTGATCTATGAGGCTCAAATTCATTCCTCACTGAGAACAGTTTATGCCCGGTGCTTGCGGGAAATGGTATTGTATTCCACTAAGCTCTTGCCTAAAAACTGGCAATTCACTGGGCTAATAAAAAAACCTTCTAAGATTAGCTCAGCTTTTCTGTTCTTGTCTCTTAAGGCAAGTTAAATAAAAGTCCAGCAGGACTGAAATTCTTCACACACACACACAGGAAAGAAAGTTTTTGAAGGAAGATCCTTTTTCTCCAAGGAGCTCGGCTGCAGTATTTGGTGCACATGTGTTACTCAGGGGTCAATGTTTTCACTCATTGGGTCCCTGCTTATGTAACCACAAAAGACAGAGACTGCTTTAGATGGCTCAGGTATGGCATACACCAGGGTAGTCCCAAAGGTGGCAAAGTTGCAGTGACAGCTTTAGGCGTTACTGGTCACATGCAGTAGACCCATTGGACGAGATGACTACTGGCTTATTTGGTGACAGTCAGCCCAGCATCCTTTGATTTATGGTATTGCTAAAAGTATTTTTAGTGAATTTCTAGATAGTCCCACTTTTCAAACTTCTTCCGTCAATCACGTTTCTGTCACAGACAGCAATGGCATCAGGTTTTGTTTACCAACTCACCTTCACAGCGTTTATTTCCTGAGCACTGTAATCTCTTTCTGAATTGCTTGTGTTTGGCTTTTGGGAAGATTATTATTATTATTATTATTATTATTTATTTATTTATTTATTTATTTATTTTTGAGAACAGTGGATATTGCTAAATTAAAGTACTTAAGGTAGATCATTTGCAGACTGCAAGAGATCATCTCAGAAACGTTACAGGTTTGTTCTGAGGAGGAACTGTGAACTCATTTCCATTTCTATTATTTTCTCAAAACCTTTCTATTGCATTTATTACCTTTATTATATATTTTGGGGGGTATAAATTCTTTTGTGAACTGAAATGCCACTTGGAATAAAAAAAGACTATTTCAGAAAAATCTTAGTCTACATCTGTATGCAAATACATTTTGTCAGATTATAGCATAGGAAAACTTGGCCAGTGCCCCTAAATTCTGCCCAAACACTGGCATTGACTTCAAAGACACATAGGCAGAAAAAGGCAGAACATTTGATGTAAAAAGAGTATACAGGTATATGGCCAGTCCTGTGTGATTGGCCTAGAGCTTCTTTTATAATTCAAGAAGAGCAACAAGTGACTTAGACATCCTTAATACTGAGGCTGTTTGGTAGTTGGGGTTGCAGCTGTTCTGTACTTAGGAGCCCTTTGGGGTGGCATGATACAGTGTAACTGTAAGAATGGCAAGCACTTGCAATATGTGGCTAGAATTATAACTACCCACTTCTGGGTCATATGGTATGAATCAAAATTCTGTGCTGTTTTACAGTCCATTACATGATTACAGCAGTTTGAAGCGCAGTTTGCTTTGTTTGGCTGTGCTGGCCTGAGGTCAGGAGAGTGGCACCAGATCCATGAAGGAGCTGGTTCCTCCGGACATAAGCTGTGAGGCTGAAGGTCCTGTGGATGAACTCAATGAGTACCTTGTGCGTTGAGAAGAACGTGAATGTTTCTGCAGATGGGATAAGAAATCTAGATTGATGTTCTTTTATTTTAAGAAATGATACGCGAAGGCTTGAAGAAGAAAAAAAGAATGATGTGTGGTTTCATGCTAGAGTGAAGTTCATTATGAAGGACAGAATCTGAGAAAAAATACCAGTTATTTTTGACAAGAAATAGAATGAGAAATCCCTGCATTTCCACTGTTTATTCTTTCAAAGGTCAATAAAAGATATGGGAAACAGAGCTGAACCGAGCTTACTAATCATTTTAGAAGGCATACAAGCTAAATCCTGTGAGCTGAATGCTAAGTAATAGGTTTACTTTGTGCACTGAAAATGTTTTTATAAGATGACTTTAAAAAAGAAAAAGTGGATTTGTCAAATAGTAAAACAAAGGAAAAGAATCTAAATTGATTTATAAGGCCACTGTAGTGGTCAGATAATAGGAAATTGCAGCAAGGTCAGTGTAAATGTTTGCACTTGGTCAGTTTGTAGCTGCAGCATGTAGGGAATAGTTTAGATGCAGTTTTGGTAAGAAGGACCATTGACCTCTTAGCTGGATGTTAGGACATCTCAGTAATGCTCAGAATTGGAATATTTTCACCAAAAATATTTCCACTTCACCTACTGTGGTAGTGAATGTAGTGGATGTGTGTCCTGCTCCCATTTTAGCCTTTTGCATGGAGTTGTCTGATTGTGTTTTCATGAATCTCAGCCAGACATTAAAATGAAGCCTTGAAATTCTGACGAAACAGTAGATGGCAGGGAGATTGGATGGGGGATGTATCCTGCATGGAAAACAGTATATTTAGCTAAATACAAACATCCAGAAGCAAGTTTCAAACAGCCGAAAGTCTGCTCCGGTGTGATCTTGGTGAAGTTCCCTATGCTTGTTATGGTTCAATTTGGCCATTTCTAAGTGGGAAAATTCACCCGAAGACATACAGATATGACTAATTCCTTAATTGCTAGTCACATTTTATTTTTTATGGTAAGTGTTATATTTTAAAACTGTTTTTGCTAGCCAGCTCTTAACCCTCAGGTCATTCTTTACACACGCTTCAGTGAACCTGATGTGTTCAGGATTTTAGGCGGCGATATTCTCTGCCCAGCGATGAGATGTACATGGATTTCATTGTATTCTACATTAGAACGTTAACCCAACACACTGAAGTAATAGTGAAATGGTGAATAATTCCTCTTAGTTTTCAGAACCTTTTTCAGTCTATTCAGGTATAATCAACACAGCTTGTTGCAAACAGGTATGCATACTTTTGCATGAAATAAGTATGTTTAAGAGTTTAACTAATATGGATAATTGGAGGTGAGAGGCCCTGGACTGACGGGTGTTCTGTGTGATGAGTGTGCTATAGAAAGGATGGAGGAAGGTTGGATGCACTCCTTAGGAAGCCTTCTCAGTGTTTGTTAACACCAGCAAGGACTGAGTAGCGTGACAACTCAAACCACAATATTATGTCACTGATGTTAGTAATGTCTGTGCGGAGGATATTTCTCTTTTATTTCTGAAAGCAAATGAATTTCCTTTGAAGAGAGCTGATGTGTCTGACTCACAGGTTTCCTTTCCTCTTGTGCTGATTTCTGTCACTATTTGAAAATAAAATTTTTAGTTTATGGGGTATGAAATTGAAAATGTAAGCCTAATGTTAGAAGTATCCATTATTGCACTGAATCCCTGCTAATGTGTCTGATATTTACTTTCCAGTGATACCCCATTCACAGTAATTTAAGTTCATCATTTATAGTTCCAGCATCATCTGTTTCCTTCCTGATTTCATTTAGAGACCAAAGCCTAGCTGTAGCTGGGGCTGGCTTCCAGAAAGGAGGCTGTGTGTGACAGGAGCAGCTAGCAGAGCAGGGTTGCCCACTGAGTGGAGGTGTCCTCTCTCCTTCCTTCCCTCTGTCCTACCCTCCGGGCTGCCCCAGGCACTGTGCAGGCACAGTTGCCTTCTGCTTGTTCAATCAGGCTGAAAGTTGGGCACACTGAAGGAGAGCCCACCTCCTTCACTGTATGCGGGAGGCAGAGCCGGAATTTCATTTCTTTTCCCCCTTCTCTTTTTAATTGGGAAGATGGGGAAAAAAAAACTAAGGAAGCTCTGAGTCTTTGCCCAAATGCCAGTTATGTAGACAGGGATGATGTCCATCAGGAGCTGGAATTACTTTAACTGTTGTTTTAAAACTTTTCTAAGGTGGAGCCTCCCCTACAGAGGGATGTCCCATCAGTCTGCTGAGGTGCTTGTAGCAGGAAAGCCAATGCCCACTGGCTCTGGTGGACATTGCTGTAACAGGATCCAGTGCTTAAAAAAAAAGAAAATACATTTTTCAGTGAATGAAGAAGCGTGATATATTTATCCAGTGATGTCAAATATTTTATCTTTCATTGTTTGGTGAGTTGTCACAGATAAGGTAGATTTCCTGGGCTTAAGGATGCTATTTTGAAACACGGTTGTTAAAGAAGATTTACAGTACTCTGAAAAAAATGGAGTGAGATAATAGATCAAAAAGAAGAAGTAAAACACAGAGCTGGCTTGTGTCTGAAGAGCAAGGGCAGCTTTTCTTCTCTTTCTACACAAAGTCATGGTAGCCATTATGTCACTGAATATTGTTTCATTTGCACAACAGCCTATAATATCCAGATGAGTTCTCTGACCATAAAATACCCTCCAGGCCAACATCCTGAGCAATGCAGAGAGCCTCAGTTCAGCCTCAGTGCATCAGAAAGACACTATCTGCACTGGGGGCTGAGCACGAGGTCTTCATGTGGAGGCAGCCAAGCTGCAGCTGTGTTGGGGACAAACTGCCCTGGGGCTGAAGCAGAAATCTGAATTGGCCATGCCAAGGATAGACCTGTATCTGCAGCAAGATGCATGTGGTTGGAATAACACACATCATTTGGATATCTGTGCTTGTGTCCATTTTGGTAACTCAGTTTCTGAGCTATAGGGCTGACATATAGGGATTTCATATGGTGAGTATGCAAGAAAAATGCAATAGTCAGTCTAAGTCATCGGATATTTTCCCCAGGGTTAGAAGAAGTTGATGGAAAAGAAGATCAAATACAAGGTAGGGAGTAAGATAAAAGTAATGACCAACTATCTAAGTATGCGTAAGTCCTAATGGATACTAATACATACATACATTACGTCTAAAATAATTACTCAGTTCTTAAAAATCCCTAGCTAGATACTTTGCATAGCTTTTTAGTTCTGTTGTCAGGCCTTTTAGTCAAGAAATAAAGGTAGTGGCCATATGATTCCATAGAAAGGTTCTCCGGTTTGCCATCTCTTAATTCGTAGCACAAACATTCCAGCATGTTGACATCTATCTAATGAGAGGAGAGGTCTGACAGCTAACCTGCTTGTGAGTAAGCTTACTCCTTCTCTAAAAGCAAAGCAGTGTTTTCTCCACTTATATAGCACAGGATTTTAAACTAAATAGGAGACAACTGTTCCCTCATGTTTGCTGACAGCTCATGTATTTGCGTTAGGCAGGGGCATATCAAAGTTACAGCGCTGGTCTTACATAATTTAACCCTAAGATAGGCAGTTTGTCCTCCTGTATTGTTGCTAATTAAGTAATGATCTCATTTGAAAATGTTGGCAGAGATTTTCAGTCTTATAAGACTCCTGGACTCAGATGTATTGGTTCTATTTATTTTAATGGGAAACAAAATATTTTAACCTTTATGTTGTGAGTCTTTCTGTGTAATGGTGTACATGCTGGTTTATCCTAGACTCTTTTGACATGTTTAGTTCACAGCTATTTTTCAAAAAGAAAATTTATGGATTACAGTATGCTTATGGTATTTAGCTGCTGCTTATCAGAGTAACCACTTGCTTTTGATCAGATTTCTACGGTGTAGCTTGAAAAGTGGATTAATATTTAATTTGAAGTCAATAAAAAAGACTTGGTAGGTGGGAAAAGGAAAGGAATGCTAAGAGCAGAGATGTAAGATGAGAATGTCTTCAGATACATCCAGATTTTGCTTTAGATACTTAACCATTTCTGTTGATTTGTAATTCTCTTCTGGTCTCTTAACTTGAAAATTCCTTATGTTTGGATTAGCTGAATGAAGCATCTCTGAGAGGCTGCAACCTGCATACTCCTCCAGTGCGCTTTGACCCTCCCCTGGTGCAGCTCCATGCCATTCCCTCGGGTCCTGTCACTGTCACCAGAGAGCAGAGCTCAGAGCTTCCCCTCACTCCCCGCTGAGCTTCTCCCTTCTTTGCAGAAGGACCTCAGCCTTTAGGAGTGTCTGACATTGGTCTGACCTCCATCACAGCCATTTGAGCTGCTTCCATGCAGACAGGTATTTTAGTGGCTCCCAGTCTGGGATGTGTGGTTGTGTGTGGGGATCTTGGCACTCCTTTCCTAAGGGGGAGTCAGAGCTCATCATAATATCTCTCAGGGTGTCACATATTTGTATTTTAAGTGTGAGATTAGACAGCAACGTAAGAATTTCCAACATGACTGTCTCTCTGTTGCTTTCTAGCTACTGTACCCATACTGTAATAGCGCTGGACCCATCAAGTAGCTGCAGTATTAAGGTATGATTGCCTGATACTACCTATTTGCAAGTTATAAAAACGAATGTGTGTAACACAGCTGAAGCTGTAACACTCTCACTCTGAGGAGGGAGGGAATTTAGTGAGATTATATCAGACATCTTGCTTCCCCTTCTCACCAGATGTTTCCAGAAATGCTTCCTCTCACCTGAGGTTCCAAGTGGCCAATTAAGTATTATTGTCACTACTACCCATCAGAAAGGGCCAGATCTGCCAGCTTTTCATTTCTCAGGCAAAAAGATCATTATAATAAAACATAAGCCCTACAGGATGGCCAACTAGTTTCACAAGTGAAAATACGTCCTGCTCTTAAGAGAAGAAGCTTCCAAGGTATAGAAGATCCGAGATGCATTTGCTGAGTTGCTGAGAATGTTTTTACTGTTCAACAGACAGCTGTGAATTGAGAAGATGCTGAAGCAATTTAACATTTTCCATAGAGGCTGATGCACCTTCAGTGCACACGGAAAGCAAGTCATCTGCACCGTCAGGTAAAGATGTGGGGTTGTAAAATAACAAAAGCAAACCTGCCAAGCAATGAGCTTGTGAGGTTGGACTTTTTATTATGATTATTATTTTTCAAAATTTGAAATGTTGAAATGGAATGCTAAGTAAGAACTCCTAAGCTGATTCCATCTGGTCTGTTCCAGGACTGGCAGCTGAATTGCTGCAGTTCTGGTGCTACCCTCATATTTATTCACCTCAGTGAGTGGCAGGACTTATTAATTTGTATGCAGGGCTGCATTAAGGCAGCTGTAATGTTGCTGTGTGTTGTGAACCAACCAGTACACCTAGTGGTTCTTGGGTGGTTTCAGCAGCAGGCTCCAATGGATCAGATCTGTGTCTTTCAACCCTTTGGTCAACATCTTTTGAAAGGGAATAACCAATGTGTGCTGTGTTTGAGCAAGGTAAGAGTTAAAGCTATTGCTTATTTAGGTAAGACAACAATATTGACATTTACAATGGCAAATAACTCATCAGACCTATCTGCAACTGCTGTCTGAATGGGTCACTTGCTTTCTTTTGACTGATAACAATCTTCATTAGAAGAGGATTGCAGAGAATCACTGTGCACACCATTCTCAGAGAGCTTGTAGGATGAGTGCATGGTGGGCAAGAGGCAGGAAAACACAAGGGTGCAGCACATGGAGCTGAGCAGCACAGGGTGGCAGAGAGACTTTTAGAGTGGTCTCCTGGGTGCTCAGCAAAGCCTGACATTTTCTTAGATAATATATATGTGTCTTCTGTGAATTGAATTAACTTTCTTAGTTTTCTCTTCACCTGTGAGAGTTTCTCATTCTTGAATACAAGCTAAATGTTTTCTGAAACATATTTAAGAAAAAAAAAGGGAAAATATTCTGTGGCTCAGAAAAAGGTGGAGTTGGGCCTGTCCACAAAGAGAAGCGATGTAGTCGGCAGCCTTAGATAGAGTCTTCACTTAACACTGCATTTATTTATTTCTTTATATCGCAAACAGCTGAAGATAATTAAAGGATGTAACAAAAACCAGCATTGGCAAAGTTGTTAAGTCAGAGATGTACAAACAGACACACCAATGTATGTGAAAGCGCTGTGCAAATTATGTAACTCTAAACATATAAGGCACATGAAGTGAAATGTCTGTTTTTCTTCAAGGATTTGAGGCAGATTAGTTTCAGAGAGTTGATGGAAGGAAACTCGTCAACCTGTAATATTAGACTATGAAGTATATATGAATGGCAGATTAAGTTCCACCAGAAGAATTAAGGTTCCATACATTAGGAGTGAAGAGCTCACTGTATCAGGATGAAAACAGAATCACAGATACAGAAAGAATGAAAACCTACAGCTGTGTGATGTAC